>ONZK01003262.1:52846-63049 GCA_900322385.1 Pharnaceum exiguum
TAATTATAATTTTTATAGCATTCAGTTTTTTCCAATTCAATTCAGTTTCATTTCATATCTTTCAGCCGAGCAAAACACACCCTCAATTACTCACACTCGTCTTTTAGCCCACGAATAGGGTAGTCGAAGATTTTGATTTTAGCTTCTAAAGACGTTTTGGATCTCAAAAAGAAGTTTGACTAGCACACATGATTTTTGCGATTTCTGTTGATATACCCGCCTATCAATGAAGACATAATTTGGGAGGAAAAGCCTGCAAATTTATTGAGACATAACCTCCCCGCCTTTTAGCAAGAGAAATTAAGAATCCTTGTCAGAATTGTTTGCTTGTGTTTAATGCAGTTTTTTTTTTCATGTTCTCCATGGTGTCTAACTGCAATTTTAGTGGGATTTCTCTCTGATTTTTTCTCTACATCTCAAATTACACGATGAACTCATGAACGTGCCGAAGAAAAGTTTTTAAGGTAATAATCATTACACAAAAACATTTGGTGATTGGTCAAGCACATCTCACTATCTAAGGCTGTATTTATTTTCTTGATTGACCATTACTCCCACTATTGGTAAGCACGTTCATCATGTAATTTGAGATGCAGAGAGAAAAAAAAACTGAGAGAAATAATCTTTCCCGCTAAAATTGCAGTTACACACCATGGAGAACATGAAAAAACAATTGGTGATTGGTCAAGCACATCAAGGTTGTATTTATTTTTTTACTAATCATCCGTGTTTTGAAAACCGGTCCAGACTTGCTGATTCAATGGGTTTAACCGGAAACTGGTAGTCCGGCCGTTTTCAAGTCCGATCCAACTGGCTTGGTATAAAAACCGGTCAGGTCAGCCTGTTCACACCGGTTTTTAGCCGGTGTTCAACAAATTATATATCTTAACTATTGCTTTTGACTGGTTTTTAGTAACGCCAGTTCAATCATCGGTTCGGTTTTCAAAACATTGCTAATCATTACTCCCACTATTTTACTTCAATTCTTAACTACACCCGGTGTAAGTTTACAATAGGTGGTTTTTATTAACAAATTATAACACATAACTTATTACTCATCTTATAAGCACCATTAGTCAGTATCTCATAATTAATCCAGTTCGCCTGGTGTAAATTTACACCCAGTATACTAAATACTTGTTGACTATTATATGTTACATATGATGTATGATGTATACACTAAATTATCAATATAAATGGATCTACCTTGTACTATAAAAAGCAAGAATAAAGATGAAGTGAATTTTACTTTCTAGAAGGTGATTTAATTTATCATTAATTCATTTTTGATTTAAAGGGAAATAATAGGGCGGTGACGGTGAGAATCGAGTCTCTAACATTAAAAGGTTGACAAACTCCCCTAAAAGAAAAGGTTGACAGACTAAGTCTTTTGTGCAACTCTTAATTTGAAAAAAAGAAAAGAAGAAGAGAATTTATATTAGGCTTAATTTTCAATTAAACCAAAAAAATGAAAGCCTTTACTTACCTTAATTCAAAGGAGAATATTGGGACAATTAATTAGACTGAATTAATTCAAGGGTTTTCAAACTTTGGCACAACTCCGAATAATTATTAATTGAATAATTATTACTGCCCCATTACACCCCTATCAAGCAAGCCCTGAGTTAGTAAAAATTATGTGGATCATAATACTCTAATTATCTTTGTGTTCTTAAAACATCAATAAAAATAAAAGTGATAGACTTATTTTGGAATGGTCTTAAAGAAAACATAGGTGGAATAGACAAATAAATAGTACATTGTGATAGCAGTTGATAATTTTTTTTCTAAATAAAATTATGTAGATAGAGTAAGATACAAAAGTTCTCATATGTCCATTGCAAGAATGCCTATTTTTTCCACAAGAACTTCACCCACCCATTCTAAAATGAAATACTCCTTCCATTCCAAATTGAAATTCCTATTTGGTGAAAATTTAATTCCCAAAATTGTATTCATTTAAAATGACTTTTACATTATATTTTATTAGACCCCTAGCATTTATTACTTTATTATTGAAAAAGTATTGCAAAATGGTTACAAAACATTCTAGTACTTCTTATAGTGAAGTTATTGGAAGCCAATACTTCAATCCAGCAATGCATGGGTCAGTCTCGAAAACAACCTCTCTATTTTATTAAATAGGGGTAAGGTTGCGTACATCCTAACCCCGAACACCTTAATTGAATGGGAATTGACCCTCAATTGTTGTTGTGGTTGTGTTTTATTGAAAAGTAAATGTATATTATATTAATTACGGGTAAAAGTAGAATAATTATTTTTTGTCAATTAAATAGCTTAATAAAATGTTGTCTTAATGTGTGACGTAGTTAAAAAGGATCGTCAATTTGTGATGGAGGGAGTAACTATTGACGGAAGAGAGTTAGTCCTAGGACAGTTTTTTGTTCTGGTACGGTTTGAAGATCGGACTACAAATGCCGCATTCGATGATCATGCTAAAGACGCGAGAGTGTAGTACGTACTCCCTCCGTCCAAATTAAAGGTCTTTTTTAAGCTATATCATATACATATTAAGAAAACACCATTTATTAAGCTATTTAATTAACAAAAACTTAATACCTGTATAAACTTGATTGTAAATACTAAACAATTAACTATATTAGAATACATTGACATTAAATGTAACTAAACACATAATTGAACTGAAATCAACTGAAAAAACTATATTGAAATGAACTAAACTTAGTGACATTTAAGTTGAATAAATCAGATCCTCACCAAATGGCTAAGAGTTATGATCGAAGCCCTAATGAAAGACTTAAGAATCTGTTTCAAATATCTTTATCCCTTTATAATGTATATCTTTTACCCGATTCAAAAAGAGATTGATGTACCTAGTGTATAGACTTGCTCAAAGTTAAATATGAAATAACCCTTCAAATATAAAAGGACGAAGAAAAAAGAAGAAGAATATTACTTTTAATTTGAAGGTGCATAAATATACCTGGCATATGAAAGCTTTATCTACCTATTTTACTAGGGAAAAAAACTTTATCTAACTACACACCCACCTAGGGGTGATAATGAGCTGAGCGCCTCATTCAAGCTCGACTCGGTTAAAGTCTAACTCGAGTAAGCTCGAGCTCGGATCGACGTCTATCTTGAGCCGACCGGAGCTTGGCTAAGGAGGGTCACGAGCTGACTTAGACTTCTTTTTGAATAAAAGTAAATAAGCATATGTATATTATTATTAATTGTGAACTTTATGTCCCCTCAAAAAAAAAAAAAAAATTGTAAGCTTTATGTTAAAGTATGTTTTGAAACTTGTGACATACGATATATAATAAACTTTTTTATGTGACTATTACCATTCCACACTCCAACAATGGGTTAATAGTATAAACACATGAATTTTAAACTCAAGCTCGGAAACTCGTGAGCTTTTTAGCCCGAAAACATGAGCTTGTTCTCGAGTCGAGCTTACTTAAATATTTAATGTGCCGAACCGCGTTAAAATTTTTAAGATTGGCGAGATTTGAGCTCGAGCCGAGCCCACCAAACAATGTTGTGAGCCGAGCCAACACTACCCAAGCTCGGGCTAGACTCAGCAAATTATCAACAATCCTACACCCATCAGTGGCTCATTTGATTTTTTCTCTCAATGATTTTCATGAGGCAAGTTAGTGATATTTACAACGGTTACATTGTTTTACTTCATTAATGCAATTGACCCAAAAAAGATCACGCAATTATTGAGTACATCCGCTGTATAATATCATCTTTTAGTTCAGTACAATGTTGCCTTTTTGGTAATTAATACGGTAATACCTGAAAACTTCATACTTCCCGAAATGATTTGACTATAATCTCTACAATGTGACTTGTTTTAGTACTCGATAACCTCGTTTATATGAAGAGCCCTCGCCTTTGTTTCACACTGAAAGTGACTATCTTTTCCACACTTGTATAGTGCCCTTCAAAGTCCCCATACTGTCTTCCACACTACTCCTTACCCTTTCAATAACATGGCTTCCATCACACTTACTGAACTTCATCTATTTCATTCAATCGATCGAGACATCTTTTCTAGGTTGGTTATCACATTGAGAAGGCAACCAACTCAATCCTTCTTGATCATGGCCTTTTGGCTTTGGCTTGAAGATGCAAAACAATGTGACATCATAAATAAGCTAACCACGCTATCCAATAACCTTCTTGATGCATTTGCAAATGAAGCTGGTTTGTGCTTGAACTGCCTTAAGGCAAAAACGCCTACAACTCATGGAGGTAGCCTTCATCTCATGGCAAACGTCATGGGGAAGGAGATATCCCTCCGAACAATTTCTCAAATGAAATACACTGCAATTAGTGGGGTAAAAGCCTTTATTAAACATGTTTGTGCATGGATTTTCACTGACATTCTGTTGCAAGTCTTGCCATCCCCCTCAAAGGTGAACCCTAGCACTAGAATCACTTTACCTGGCTTTCCACATCAAATTTTTGGTTCTCTAGCAATTCGTTCATTACCTTTGTATGTTGCACTTCCTGTTGAAGGTTTTTTTGGTTGGAAACTAAAATTTGAGGCTCCTGCTGATGATAGAACCCTTTTTCTTACATTTTCACGGGGTTTTCCTGTGTCGGAGATCGAAGCAAAGCGTTTCTTTATAGATATGTGTGGAGATTGTATAGAGACCTTTAACATGCAAGTAGTCACCAAGTCGAAAACTGATGAACAATCTTTGTACGCTCAAATGGTTCTACGTTCAGTCGCATTCATGGATCAGATTATGAATGGCAAGCACATCGGTAAGTTTCGGTCCAATGGAAAGCACATTTGGGCAAGAAAGTTTGAGCGACGTGATTAGATTTCGCTACTTATTAATTAGTACCTATGATTGAATTGAAGAATTTGGACTCAAATCACACTAGTATAGTAGTATACTAGTATACTACCAAGTGCTATCATACATGTAATTGTAGTTTGATTTGTCTTTCGTATTATAGCATGCATGTCCAATATATATTTCCCTGAAGATGTCTTAACTAGTGCTCTATTTAACTAGTGTTTTCATTGTTACAGTAGTAGAACTCATCGATCAATTTAGTTCCTAGTTTCCTCTATCTTAATTAATTTAGAATTAGCTACTTATTAACTATCGGTAATCAACAACTCAGTCAAATTCCATCTCAGATGGGTACGGAGGGAGTCTGATGTACGCAGCCTTATCCCGAAAAATTGGGAGACTGTTTTCAGAATTGAATGACCCACTTAGTACGTTTATGAGACCCTCCTTGTGTATGCAATGAAAAATCGTTAGAAACCAATGTAACCACCATAAAAGCATTTGTACATATCTACAGTGAAAAATCGTGAGACACCAATGTAACCATAAAAACATAAAGTCGCAGAGAAACATTCAAAGCCTAAGTGACGCATAGGTAGAGCATATATAAAACACAAAAGTGAGCAGCTAAGACGACAATTACCCTGTAATGTGCGCGCAGAACATGCACTACAGAAACGCTAGACACATCAAGTCCTTAAGAACAAACATTACACCCTATACTAACAGTCGATCTATTACCCTACACTAACAATCAATAACCCTAATCCTCATTCTCCGTAATCACTACTCCGTAATGTTTTGTTTTTATTTATCGTTTATAAATCGATTTGCAGATAAAGTGACTAACGTCTTTGCTTGTTGATATTTATGATTTCTTTTTTGTGAATCATTTCCATAGTTCCGTTATCTATATATGTTGGATCATGACAAATTGTTCAAATTTTTAAAACATGCTCCAAATTGTTTGATATATAATATGTTAGTTATTTCACTTTGGCTCTTAAACTAAATTGTAATTAAATTAAAATATTAATGACAATCAAGAGATTGCATAAATTAAATTAGAGGTCGCTTGAATTGAATTAGTCATTTAGGTACACATGAAGAAAGTGAATGTTTATTTTATGCAGTTTGTAAATTTTCATTTTTTTCCTTCTCGATGGAGGGTTGTTCATCATGAAGATTTAACAATTGTCATGGTTCTTCTTGTTATGAAAAATAAATCGGAGATTGTAGAGGAGCTCTTTAACATTTTACTCCATTTATTTCTTTTTATTCTTACATTTTGTAATTTGCACAAATTAAAAAAATTTGAAAAAGACAATTTTACCATATTGATTTATGCACAAGTCAGAGTAGGCATGATAGTGTGGGTAATTAGATTGCCATACAAGGGTAAAAGGTTTAATTTGTAGCTGAATAAGAAAAGTGAAACAACAAAAATAAAAGCCCAAAATGAAATACAAGAAGAATAAAAAGAAACGAAGGGAGTAAGTAAACTATTATGGTTCGTAACGATTTCTTTTACGATGTAGATGATTAAATATGATTAATAAGTAGCAAATAAGTAACATTGCAAAATGTTTTTTTTCTTTTATGAAAAACCAGTTTATTTTACCTTCAATAAAAGAAATAGCTTTGTTGGTAGAGCTATATAAGTACCCTACGTAACATGCTTTGCAATAAATATAGAGTTTTATACATGCAATAATTGCTTACAGTAAATTTAACATTCTTACAACCCCGTTTCATATAAATTTTTGTGATAAAAAAATACTACGAGCTTACTTTTCAATATAAAAAATTATTTGGTCTACTTGGATACATAAGTACTATTTGAGGGGTGAAAGTATTTGGACTGTTCAACTGAAATCAAATGCTTCTTGGTTATGGCGGGGGATTATTCGTAGCAGAGATCACTTAATAACCAAAGCTGGTTCATTGCAAGATGCACCTGGATTGTTGATAAATCCTTCTCTGTAAGTAAGGCTTATGACTTTTTCAATAGTCTGGTTAGACCTTGCTACCGGAATAGAACGATATGGGAACCATTAGTATTACATAGACATAGTATTTCTCTTCTCTTAGCTGTGCAAAACTCTATGGTTAGCCAAGATATTTTGCAAAAAAAGGAATGTCATTAGCATATCGCTGCTACTTGTGTGGAATTAAGGAGGAATCTGTGGAGCATTTATTTTTTCTATGTGACTTCTCCAAGCAAGTGCTGGTGTCACTACGCTGCTGGGCTAGCTAGGGTGAATTCTCCTATTAAATCTTTAAAGGGAGAGTTAAGATGGCTGTTTCGTAGCAACAAGGGGAAGCAATGGACCAAGCGTTTACCAAGACTTCTTCTTGCTGCAGCTCTTCACAACCTTTGGCTGGAGAGGAACTCGAGACTATTTAATGATCATCAAAGGAGCGTGGAAGCTGTAGTGAAGGAAACTCGAATCTTTGTTCTAGGTAGACTTTTGTATTTTTATAGGAATTCTCCTCATGTTCATTCTATTGTAGCTAGACTGGGAGTGTAAGTAGTTAAATGGTCTCAGGGCTTGTAATGGTGACCTTTTGGATATTTTTCGTATGAGAGATGTTTCTCTCATTTGGCGCTTTTCTTTAATGAAAAAAGTTAACCATTTTCCAAAAAAAAAATAAAAAATATAAGAAATTATAAACTCTGTATTAAATTAAACATGCACAAAAAAATTGATATAAACTATTTCAGTTATTATAGTTAAAATAAATAAGATATACAACAACAACCACAATAGCAACAGAAACAACAACAACAACAACAGCAACAACAACAACAACAACTACTACTACTGTGATAATCACAGTTTGATCTGATCCATGACTTCACCTCGTTCTCATAGTCTGATCTGATCCATGACTTCACCTCGTTCTTTCGTTGTCAGCTACTACTACTACAACAATTGAGTGTAAATCTCCATTCAACGGGGGTACTCGGGTCAGGATGTATATACGCAACCTTACCCATGTTTAAGAAAACAAATAGGTTGTTTTCGAGATTGACCAATTGTTGCATTGAAGTATTGACTTCCAACAAGTTCACCAAAAATAAGAAGTAATGGAAGGTTTTCATAGACATTTTGCTATAGTCCATAATCACCTAAAGCTGAAAGATGAAGATAATAAGATATGTAAATATAAAAACTTGTTCTGTGCAACGCACGGGAAAGAAACTAGTTGCTTTAAAAATATGAAAGTCATTGCAAAACAGAAAATCATAGAAACTTTAAAGGCAAACTAATTACAAGCCATGTGGCATAGGTGTTGTTATAGTTGATGCAAGCAATAAGCAAATAAATAAATAATTAACACGGATATTTAGAATTAGAATGGTTTACCAACAATGAGCTGGTGACATCCAGTATAAAAAGGGAGAACTTATTGTATTATGTTTTCTGAGTGTGTATAGAGAGATCGGCATACTGCATGTTTACTTGGCCTTTTATCTTTTCCACATTAGCAAGGTGTTCGATGAAATGGTACAGAATTGTTTTTCTTGTGAAATGAATTTGAAGTTTTTTTTAAAAAAAAGGTTAAAATTTTATATATCAACCAATTTCCAGATAAAAGGTAAAAATCACCTTTCATTATCCACTACAATTTTATAGCTATTACAATTTATTTTCCACTAAACCAATTACAATCAAAGAACAAAAGAAATTAAGTCAATCTAGTCTCAATTTCTCTTAGATAGAAGGAGTCTTTATAGAGATAAAGAAAACAAAAGCCGAATCTTCTGTTTGATTTGGTTGGGTATTTCCTCAATCGAGCAAAACTTCCTTGAGAAAAGTCTTGCATTAAGTTCACACGATAGCCCATGAACCGTAATTACAATTGCAGCTCGAAACAACTTACACCGCCATCGTTTGCCTTTGTTGCGCCTGATTTGCCAATTAATTACATCTTTAAGTTTGACAAAACATGGTCTTAAATCCACCCATTGCTTGATACTATGCCACACTGAACTCGAGAAAGAACATTCAAAGAAAAAATGTTTCAAAGATTCACTTGCATGATAGCATGGATTAGCCAACTGGTATCATTTCTGCAAATTATCATGAGTAACCAAGGCGTTGTGCATAGAGAACAAGCTAGTAATGCATTGCCTAGGTAAAGTAGATAAATTTCAAACTACTTTACTCCAGTAGCAGTGAAATAAAGGCCCTAACATGAAGTTATAAGCTTTACCTGTTTGAAATATTTGTCCTTGTTGCCAAGATGCAAACATAGCTTGTGCAGCATGTGTTGTTCCGTTCCTGCTCTAACAATCAAAGCATCTCTTGCCTGCAATAAACATCTCCATAACCAAGAGTTAGTGGTCTTCACTTCAATATCCAATATAATCCTGAATTTGAAGTTCCTTAGTTCATATGAACTGTTTATTGTGATGCGATTTTTTTTTTTTTGTAATTTTACTTTTTATAGGTTGTGAATAGAATGGTCACCGAGTCACTTGAGCACTAGGCATACAGCCAAGGGACACTAACAGATGCAAAAAAAAAAACACCAACCAAGCTAAGTGAGCAAGTGATTCTTGGCTTAGAGGTTGTTAGTGTAATTTGTTTGTAGACTTGAAACTGGCTTTTTTTCGATTCTTGGCTTAGAAATTTGCTTTGAAGGGATAAACTCACTTACGATAATGTTCAATTAGATACTCAAAGCCTCAAACAACATAGGCCGCGCAAGTGTGATTTATTGGACCATATTATAGAATTATCAGTAGTCTTAATCAACTAATTAAGTTGCTAGCCCTTGTCTAATAACTACATGGCTTCAAGAAAATAAAATACACTAGTGTTGAAGATCTGTTTTCAATCTTTCCATTGGTTGTTTATCTCAATCATTGTAGGCATTTTTCACTAAATATCAACATTAGAAGGTTCCAAGTACTTCAATAGCCTGTTTGGGAGTCGTGCAAATTCAGTGGATGACTTAAGTACATTACAACATTAACAAGTAGATTAAAATATATGTTTTGTTATGTTGTCTTGTGCAGTAGTGTAAACAGATTAGTTGATTGCATTTTTCTTATGGCTCGTAGAACATTCTATGAATGGACTTATAGAACCACTCTTGATGCGAAATTTTGTAATGCTGTTATTACTAATTCTCCTTCTAGCTTTTCTTGCAGGTACATCTCATGGCGGCCTCCGGTTCAAGGAGTTCATAAACTCAATTTTGATGGTTCGCTGCGAAATAACGGTGCTTCCTCGGGATTTGTTATTCGTAGAGACAACGGACTTCTAGTTGGAGCTGGTGCCAAATACATTGGTCAATCAACGGTTCTTGTTGCGGAGGCTCAGGCCTTAAGGGATGGTATTCACAAAGCCAAATCAATGGGTATCACAAGGTTATCAATTGAAGA
>ONZK01003262.1:66627-87908 GCA_900322385.1 Pharnaceum exiguum
GAGAAGAAATGAGAATGGAAAGTTTGATTTGTGAGGAAAGAGATTGAAATGGGGTTATTGGAGGTGGTGTTGTTTCAAAGGTGAAGGAGAAATGGAGATGTAAGGGAAGGGGGAGGGGAAGGGAATTTTTTTATTTTTTTTTACTAGGGAGTATATAGCTATATACTCATAGGAGTATAATAGAAGGATTCTCCTTTTTGGCATTTGTGACCCTACAAAAACTCATGTATACAAGTTTTTGTGATTTTTTTATTGTCATATACTACTAAAAAAATATATAAATATCATTTTGATTTGTTTGTTTAAAAGTAAGCACTACATGCAGGTGTAATTGATAATTGAGTCTCTAATTTTAAAGAAATACTATCTATCACTTGAGCAACACGTTATTTGAAAACAAAAACAATTTTTTTGTCATGCATTTGTTGATTAAGGAGGAGCATTCCTTTTTATCCTCATCCAAAAATAACCAAGATTATAATAAGAGATTGCACATTTATTTGTGATTTAAATAAAGTGTACGAGCAACTATGATAAATTGACAATAAATGTAGATAATTTGAATTGGTATATTATGTTCATTTATTAAATTTTAATTATACTAAGAAAATTTTAAAAAATGATTTAAACTAAACTAAAAAAACAAAATGTTAGTAAAACTATAACTAAAACAAAATTGAAGTGAAGTTAATTAAAATAGGAAATAATGTTAATTAATATGTAATAATAATATAATAATATACACCATGTACGAATATATATATATAGTACAATATATAGCTAAACACCCGAGTGTACGATTTAATTTACCTTTAAACCAATTATTATCTATAAGTCTCAGTGTTAGACTATTGACTATTAAGTAGACCTCCTCATCCGCCCAAAAATTCTTAGTATACTTTACTAAGCTACTTTAGTACTCCGTATGCTTCTTTATATAACCAATTAATCGGACTTTAGAGACCTCGGTTTCATTCCACTAACTACCAAACAAACCTCTAACCTCAGAATCCCCAACAAAAGATGTCAATCACATATATACTTCTGCTTATACAGCTTTTCGTCCTTTGTATACGAATAACTTACATTAAGTGTTCATCATTATCATCATCAGATTGCGACGATGGTCAAGTGCTTTTTTCATTTTCGTCATTTGATAACTCAAGCTGCAAAGAAGGAGGTGGACTTATATGCATGGGAAAAGTGGCTCCAGGAGAGGGTTACTTGAACCTGACGGCAGGGCCAAAGAATAGCTCGGCAAGCTTGGTGAAAGAAGATCTCTTCGCGGTCGCTAGGGTGTTATACTATAAGCCAATACAAATATGGCCTGCCTCATTTTGTACTAGCTTCACTATAAGGATCCTTCCCCTTTTGGACAGAGAACTAGCTGGAGATGGTATGGCTTTTGTTTTGGCTCAAGATAAAAATCCTTCTCCTTCATCAAGTTCTGGCTCTAATCTTGGTCTCCTAGATCAACTAGTTTCAGGTCAGGAATTTCTTAAATACTCCACTTTTATTAATTTACGAACCCTCCTGAAGAAATCAAGTTTACTAGCTCGTTGACCATAGGTCCATATATATATGTGTTTTTTTAAGAAATTTCTTCATGAAGAGTACATATAAGTATATAACTCCTTTGGCCTTCAGAATCATAACTCCTCAAACAATTTCTCTATTTTCATTACAAAATAATGGTCAAATTGAATTAAGAACTCAATAAATAGTTATATACCATTTAAATTACGATAGAAGAAGTAAAGAAAGCGCGCACTTGATCAATTTTGTCTGACAGCAAGTAGTAAAATCTTTGTTGGACGAATACAAAATTAAACTAGCTGAACTTTTTTTGAAACCAATGCAACTAGCTGAAATTTTTAGATCCAAAACACATACGAACTTTTAAAAAGCTGATTCTTCAGTCTTCACTATAAAAGTTACTAGTTTTTCTCATTTTTCTTTTTTTACAGGACGAAAGTTAGTTTTTAGATAATAGAGACTTGCTTTCATGATTAAGACTTTAAAAGTTTTACTTTCATGATCAATGCCTCTAAAAAAAATTTTGGTTCTTAAATATTGGTTAAGTTCTCAAGTACTCATCATGAAGCTGAAAAAATCATCTAAGTTAAAGTAAATTTTTTTTAAAGATTTAACCATAGATATCAAGCCGAGATAATGTTGGATGTTGGAATTTTTTTGAAGGGTAACGTTGTGTGCCCGTACTAGGATTGAAGTTGATTTTTCTAAAAAAAAAATTAAGAGGGAAGTGGAATATTCTATGCTACTAGCAGCCTACTAGCTAGCCTACTGTTACTCCGTATGTGTGTTTCTCATGTCATACAAAGCAACAATTGAAATTACCCTTAAAAAATCAATTAAGATGAGTGGCGTGTGAATACCGTAAAAGTCAATAATATACCCAATAGTCACATCGCAAAAGACCAAAGCAGTGAGCTTCACTTCAAAGGGTCATCTTTTTAATTTTTTTATATATTCTTATTGTTTTTAGTCTCTTTTATTTTTGGGTGTATTATATATTTTTAATTTTTTTCAACAATAATGAATGAGAAATGAATTAGGAGTGTCTCAGTATTGTATTTACTTTGATGTATGGTACTATGGTATGAGTACTTTGGTAACTTTGACATGGTTAAGAGGGCAAAAGACTAAAAAAGTGGGCAAATACTTTTGCCCATTATCTGTAGCTAGCGACGAACTTCAAGATTCGTCATCACAATTTTTTAGTTGGTTAACTAAATATCCGTTACAACAATTTCTAATATTTGTGAGACAGACATTGTTATCCGTCACGATGGGTAAGAGAATCTATGGTTACAGTCTTACAGATATGAAGGGGAAGGTGGAGTCGGATCAGTGTTTCGGGTCGTAATAGGTTTAAGGCTATGTATTCACCTTCTTTTTTTAATTTAAAAAATTGAAAAATAAAAATAAATGGCTAAGAGTGCTTGTCCACTTTTTTTTATTCTTTTACCCTTTTAAACACGTCAAGGCTAGCACAAATCTTCTGTATAGTATGGTACAATAAGGAATTAGGAGTGTGTAGGTATTGTATTTACTTTGATGTACAAATATAGTAAAGTACAATAAGGAACTTCTTTTTTGCTATAAGACTATCGGTAGATGTGCTAACCTTGATTTTTTTTCCCAGACATATCACTAAAAATGTAGGGATGCATTGTGAACCACTCATTTTATTGTTTTCATATTTGTCACCACAGATTTTTCTATCCGTCGTGACAGATAATATGGTTTGTCATTACATTTATTAGAAACCGTCGTCACGGATATGGTAGGGCAGTGAATCTCCTATCCGTCATGACAGATAATAAAGTCTGTTATCACCGAAATTAAAAATTGTCGTCACAGATGCATGCCTGCATTTTGTTTGATATGTCTGGAAAAAAAACAAGGTTAACACGAATTCACATAAGACTATATTCTCTTAAATTATATTGACTATTATTTCATTGTTAAAAGTGGTAATTTCTTTAGCATTTTACAAGCAAGCAGGAGTATATCTGAATTCGTTTATACTTTAATAAAAGGCAAATTTCACATTTGAACTCAAATCCTTATTGTGTAAAATGTCGATCGAGTTAAATTGTCGAATTCCAAGGGTGCACGTGGAACCTAAACTTTAACGCACTTGCTAAACAAAAACAATAATAATTGTTGAAGATCAGATAGTCAATTGGCTGTATTGTTGTACATTCTGAACGAAATTGTTATGATCATTGATCTAGGTACAACCAAATTCAAGCAGCTTGCGGTCGAATTCGACACCTTCAAGAATGAGTGGGATCCTGACGACAATCACATTGCTATCGACACAACGAGTGTACAAAAATCCTTAATAGCAAGAACCCTCAATACATCCTCGATTGTCCTCAAGAGTGGTAAAGAGATCAAAGTTAAAATCGAATACGACGGTGTGGAAAAGAAGCTTCAAATATACGTAGGTTATGTCGGGAAGCCTTTAACAAGTTTCCTCAACTACTCAATTAAGGTGTCAAAGAAAGTCCCAAGCTCAGTATACGTAGGTTTTACGGCCTCAACTGGGACACTTGCTGAGACTCACCAAGTGCTTAATTGGGCTTTTACTGCTAAACCTTTGCCCTACTCAACTGTGAAGGATAACAAAACGAAGAAGACAACTTTGGCAACTGTCCTCCCTATTCTAGGATGCTTGATTCTACTTGCTGCTTTTTCTTTTCCGATTCTCAGGCAAAGAATGATTAGAAAAAGGGAAAGGCTTAAGAGAATGGAGGATCTTGAAAGGCGGTCGGCCACTACTGCTCCCAAAAAGTTCACGTACAAGCAGCTTGCCAAGGCTACTAAGAATTTTAACAAGGAGAACTTGTTAGGAACCGGTGGGTTTGGAAGCGTTTATAAAGGGCACATAAATGATCCCCCTCAAGACATTGCCGTTAAGCGAATATCAGCTAACTCTGAACAAGGTATGCGAAAAAAATTTCTCATAATGAGTTGGCTATTATCGTTGCACAATGAGCAAAAATTACATGTTTGATATGTTATATGCAATATTTGGGTGGTAAGATTGGGTGGCTAGGAATAAATGCTGGGTGGATTTAACCCTTCCAATAGCTCGCACAAACAAAGTTGAGTAAACTTTTTCTTTTTGAACGAACTGTAAAAATTGAGTGAAAAAGTTCAACATTTCATATAGGAGATGGAGTCACTAATGACTACGAGGTCACTAATGAATTGACCATCTATGGGTCATTAATTAATCGTTTTTGTCATTATCAACACAGTTTTATATATGAAACGGTTAAATTGTACATCTACATTTTCCAGGGATCGGAGAGGTATCATTGATGCCTTTAAAACTAGACACAGAGAACTAGCTACGATATCTAAGTAGGCCTCGGTTTATTTGCATTGTTGACTTTAATTTTTCATACGCTTACAGGTGAAAGGGAATATTTGTCAGAAATATGCACAATTGGACGCCTAAGGCACAAGAACTTGCTCCAACTCCAAGGGTGGTGCCACGAAAATGAACGTCTCCTCCTTGTATATGACTACATGCCCAACAGGAGCCTACAAAACTTCATCCACGAAAGCTCGCTTGACTGGAAAACAAGGTACAAAATCCTTACAGGCTTAGCATCAGCATTATTGTACCTCCACGAAGAATGTGGAGACCCTGTGGTACATAGAGACGTCAAACCTAGCAATGTCATGCTGGACTCCGAGTTCAATGCTCATCTCGGAGACTTTGGCCTTGCTCGATTGCTAAAAAACATGGCTGGGGTTACCACAATGGTAGCTGGAACCCTAGGTTATATGGCCCCAGAAGTTAGCTACACTGGCAGAGCGACAACCGAGTCCGACGTTTATAGCTTTGGAGTTGTCGTCTTAGAGATGATTTGTGGTAGAAGATTCAACAACCTCCTTGGAGATAATTGCTTGGTGGATTTTGTATGGGACTTGTATGTGAAAGGATCACTAATAGAAGCCGTGGATCCAAGACTAGGAGTGGAGGTTCCTATGGATAAAGCAACGAGGATTTTATCCGTGGCTCTGGCATGCTTGCATTTGGACTCAAATTTACGGCCAAAGATTAGGAAAGTTGTGCAAGTTTTGATGAATTCGGATGAACCTCTAATGGATTTACCAGATACTCGACCTAGTGGAGTGTATGTATCAATCTGCGGGTTCTCTAATCCTCCTAGCATGACCTCCTCAATCCCTAGTACTGCTTTGTCGACCTTTCCCACGCTATTTAGTAAAGGGGGCAGTTCTCATTTTTCAGATGAGTCTTTGTCTCGGTGACACACAACAGCTAGCTTGGTAGGTGGCCTGGGTGAACATATTCACGTACGTGATGATTAACCAATTACCAATGGATTATTAGTGTTTATCCTACTTAGAGATTAGTGTTTATATATCGTACTTTTAATTTCTATTGTTTTGTTTTGAGGGTTAGTGTTTATCCGTCTTAGAGCCTATTCGGCAAACCTAACTAAAGTTAAAGTTTAATTGAAGATGGAGCTGAGCTGAAACTGATTAGTTGAAGCTGCAACTGGAGCTTAATAGATAATCTAAATAGAGTGTTCGCATGAACTAGTTGATCCAAGGTGAAGTTGATAAATGTAAAATGACATAAAGGGGCAATTGTAATTGCCAATTATAAGAGATAATATCTTTAAAAAAGCGTAATATTGGAATATATAGAAAGCTTAATATCGATATGAGATTATTTGATAAGTTTACTCATGCAGCTGACCAAATAAACTAGCTTAATTATTTGATAATATGTCTCCATAAGCTGACAAATAAACACAGTTTATTTGTATAAGTTAAGCTCATCTTATAAGTTGAACTCAAGATTATAAAGTAAGCTACCAATAAACTTCAAAACGAACAAATAAGCCTAAATGTATGTCATGCATACAGTACTCCATATATGTATGAGATTTATTCATCGGGTGAATTTTCCCTTTTTATTGATCTCTCTCTAGTTGCCTTTGTTGTGCTTATGGCACTAGTATATAAATCAATTAAGAACAACAAAATTGATTTCGTGAAAGTTGTAGTGAGAAAAAACATAACAATATATAATGGTTCGACCAAATTAAACTCATGTTCAGTTTCTTAGGGCCTATTCCCTTAAATATTTTACCACTCTTTAATTAATTAATAGTACATGATTTATTACAACCACAACACTCCTTAGTGTTCGAAACTCTAGAATCAACCTCCTTATCTAGGCCTGCAATGATAATCCCAATTATCAATCAAATGAGTATAATTAATCACCAATTGTATAGAAAAATATCTAACAATTGAATATAATATAAGATCAAGAGAAGAGAATTGTTGAAATTGTTTTTTTTTTTGGAAAATGGTTAATTTTTTATTTCATAAAAAAAAATACCATTCACCAAAAGGATAGCGATGGGCTACCCTCGAGGGAAAATATCCATTACAACCGTAAGAAATAACCACAAAACCCTAATGAAAACCAATAAAAGATTACACCACCAGTAAGCTATCGATTCTAGACCAGAAAGGAGTATTCTCGAACTTAAACTTCATTCTGAGTCGGATTAATTGCTTAATGCCTTTGCTGAGAGTAGACGAATTTCTTTCAAGCTGCTTGAAAATCCTGCAATTTCTCTCTTCCCACACGGAATAGCAAGTACAGGTGAAAGCTAGCCTTGTGAGAAGCTTCAGCCAATGCTTCCCTCGGTTGTATGTGTGCAGCCATCTATTCATCTGCGCCAAAGAGTGAGATTTCAGGCGACACTGTATCCAATTAAGGAGTTCGGACCAAACTTCCTTTGAGAATGAACACTGAAACATCAGATGATCGTTTGTTTCAGCATCCTGAAGACAAAGGTGGCACCTGTTGGCAAGACAAATACCTCGCCTTTGCAATTTATCTTGTGTAGCTAAACTTCTGTGGACTGCCAGTAGAGAGATAATTGAATGCTTAGGAAAATTGATACCGTCCCAAATAGTCTTGTGCCAAAGATGAACTGCTGAGTGATGAGTGAAGAAAGCAGAAGCTTTTTTGACTTGAAATTTGCCACCCTTAACACAATCATTCAACAAAATTATAGACTGATCAACACTCCCAGTTTTCTGCAAAACTTCATCTCTAAGGTCGAGTAAACTTCTCCAAAGCCAAGAGTGACCTGAGTTTGCGACAGCAAGCCAAAAGTTTTCACCCTTCAGATTATACTTTCTAGCCCAAGAGATCCAAATAGAATCCGAGTGAAGAAATCTCCAGATTGTTTTGAACATGAGAGCTTTGTTCCAACTCAACGCTTCTTTAATTCCCACTCCTCCCTCCTTTTCAAAGCATAAGGACTTCCAACTCAAAAAGACTAACTTTCTAGTTTCTTCATTGTAACCCCAAAATATCCTTCTTCTGATTTTGTCAATTTCCTCTACAATACCCGTAGGCAGAAGGCAACCCGCCCCCAAAAATTAATGATTCCAAAAACAACATAATTCAATAATTGAAGCCTACCAGCATATGAAAGCAAGTGATTAGCCCAATGGATGGCTTTCTTTTTGAGTTTGTCCAACAAAGGCTGGAAAAGAGCTAAAGAAATTTTTTTTGAGCAAAGGGGCACACCCAAGTATTTGAAAGGTAAAACAGCTTCAGAGATCTTGGAACATAGAAGAATTTCATTCTTTATGTTGTCAGCAACTCCACCAAATAAATATCAGATTTTGCAGTATTAATAGCTAGTCCTGATATATCTTGAAACTCTTTAAGAACTTGAGTTATGCACTCAACAGCGGGGACATCACCACGAGCAAAGATCAACAAATCGTCAGCAAAACCAAGATGAGTGAGTTTCATTTGCGCACACTTTGGATGTTAGCTAAAGCATTTATTAGCAGGCATATTCCTAAGCATTCTGGATAAACCCTCCATACAGATAACAAAGAGATAAGGAGAGATATGATCTCCTTATCCCACTCCTTTGCCCCCTCTGAAAAAGCCAACCAATCCACCATTTAAAGAAATGGAGAAAGATGGCGAAGAAATACAAGCTAGTATCCAGTTAACAAACTGTTCATGAAAGCCGAATATAACTAGACATTGTTTTAGAAACATCCAACTCACATTATCAAAGGCCTTTTTGATATCAATTTTCAGCAGGACTATAGGGGAGAGGTTCTTGTTTCCATACCTTCTAATGAGCTCGTGTGAGAGCATAGTGTTATCAAACAACAGCCTCCCTTGAACAAATGCCCCTTGCTCAGGCCCAATGATTAGGGGTGGATAAAGTCGGGTACCCGACCCGAAATTCATTCTCGGGTCGGGTACCCGAAATTTCGGGTAGCTGAAATGCCAACCCGTACCCGACCCGATAAAAATCGGGTACCCGATGTTCGGGTACCCGGAATTTCCGGGTCGGGTATACGGGATTCGGGTACCCGTATACCCGAAACTCATTTGCCAGAAAAGAGAAACTGATCTACATTTCAAATAAATCTCGGCGTTGTACGGTATTCAACTATCCAACCCACTGTTATCAAGAAAAAAGCACCCAACACACAATTACTCAACACTTCAACAGTTATGGTTTGTCATTTAGAAAAAGATTTATGAAGGTCCAAATAAAGAAACTGCTACTTAAAATGGGAGAGAAAGTTTGTACGTATCAAATGATTTAAATTGAAAATGGATCTGATTGGTAAAGAAAGCAAGTTAAGAGTGTGACGGACTGACGGGACAGATCTGAGAGAGAAAACGACGAATCTAAGTGGCGGCGAAGTCAGAGATCTGAGAAGTGAGAGAGTGGGAGAGCTGAGAGACCACACTGATGTCGATGATGGACGATGATGAAAATGGTAAGTGGTGACGAACTGACGATGAATAAAGACGCTTGACGATGATGTTGATAGTGGTGTTGCTGTCGGTGATGGTGGTTGGTGGGTGATAGACTGATAGCGGGTAGGGGATGATTGAGTGGAGAGGAAAGTGAGAACTAGAGGTTGTGAGGGAGAGGGGCTGGATTTTAGAATTAGGTTCAGTTAGTTTTTTTTTTTTTAGATATGAAAGCCGGGTATTTTCAGGTATTCGGGTACCCGCGAATTCAATTTATGTGACCCGTACCCGACACGGTTTATTCACGGGTAATACGGGTCGGGTACCCGTGCTTATATCTCGGGTCGGGAACCCGATTTTTCGGGTTGGGTCGCTGGTATTTCGGGTCGGGTAACTCGGGTCGGGTTATTGTGCCCACCCCTACCAATGATATCACCCATACATTGTTGAATTCTGTTAGATAGAATTTAAGTGATAATTTTATAGACAATATTGCAGCATGCAATAAGCCTATAATCACAAACACTAGTAGGCTGATCAATCTTAGGAATAAGAACTAATGTAGTAGTGTTAATCTCTTTAAGAATAGAACCTGAGTGGAAAAATTCCATGACAGCAGCACATAAGTCTTTCTTCACTATGTTCCAAGCTCTTTTATAAAAAACCAGGACCAGGGCTTTTATTGTTTCCAAAAGAGAAAAGAGAGCTCTTGATTTCTTGTTCAGTACAACCAGCTGTGAGGCCAATTAGATTTTCTGCTGAAATTTTACTGCATGCTATCAAACTTGGGTCAAAGCTTCGTGTAACAGTTTTTGTGCCCAAGAGTTGTTTATAAAAGTCAAGAAAGGCCTCTTCAACATCCCCTGTGAGTAGACCATGATGATCTTTGATGATACCAATGAAACTCCTCTTTCTATTTGGAGCTACTATGGCGTGAAGTAGGCTGAATTATCATCGGAATGATTGATATGAAAGATTTTGGCTCTCTGAACACCAGCACGTGCTCAGCAGCTCTCAAGTCATCATAAATGATCTTCAAACTTCTTTCAGAATCAATTTTAGCCTGGTTCAAATGGTCATTCTGCAAATCAACTTGACTAGCTAACCACACAACATAAGCTTGTTGCACTCTTTTTGACAAATTTGTATATCTCTCCTTGTGCAAAGATTTCAGAGCTAACTTAATTGCTTTCAACTTTTTAGTCAGCCTGTACATAGCAGTCCCCTGAGGGTGAAAATCCCACGCTTTACTAACCACCATATCAAAATCAGGATCATCTCCCCATAGATTCAAGTATCTAAATGTTCGGCGTGACAAATGAACACCATCAGTCTTCATATTTTCCATTAACCAAATAGAATTTTCCATCACTCTATCCAGTTTACACATAACCTTACTCACTACATCTTGTTTTTTGGACCAAGTATAAATATCTCCTCTTGCTGGATGATCAGAAAGGCCAGTAGCATGAACACAATCAAGAAAATCTTGTGAATCTTGCCAGTTAAAGGTAGACGAACTGAGTTTTTCATGAGCATAAAGAACTACATTGAAATCACCAGAGCAAAGCCAAGGGTTATTCATTTGAGCTAAAATTCTGCAAAGATCTTCCCACAACAATTTCCTCTCCAATGCACCATTAGCAGCATAAACAAAAGTGTGAAAGAAAGGCTCAGGAACACCCTTCACTTGAACTAAGCAATGCATAAACTGTGAAGAACTATAAAGAACTTTAATATTTACAATAGCAGGGTCCCAAAAAACTCATATTCTACCATTATAGTGATTAGCAGAATTACTAGCTACTTCATATTTTTTCATTTTTTCCTCAAAATTTTCTCATTTTTTGCTTAATTTTTGTCTCTAAGAAAGCACCCATATCTACTTGATCTCTTGATATTAATTGTTGAAATTGTTATTAATGTGGAGTCTCTTGATCTCTTCTTGAAAAGAATTAAGATCCTCTCAGGATGGGGGTCGAGGGCGACTGTTTTTTTGTATTTTTCTAGTTTATAGGGAACTTAATTTCTTTGTTCCCACTTTTTCTCATTATGTATGACACTTTAGTGCGGTCTTTAAATTTGGGAAGATTATGAGAATGTGATATATGAGACCATTTCATGTTTTAATATTATTTCATAAAGTATGTGATATTGTGAAACTTCATTCTTTTTCCAGATCAAAGGTACGGAGTATATTTTTTTAGTTTTAATCCTTTACTATATCTTTTAAGTTAATTAAGTTCTTTTTAGTTTACTTGAGTTAGGTCAATATGAGTTCTAGTTTTACTACAATCAATTTTTCAGTATAGTTCAATTTAGAAGAGTTTAGTTATGTTACATACAAATAAAATACACCTTAAGTAACTTTAAAGGTGTAACAAAGATCACAATAGAGTAAGCTTCCATTTTTTTTTACTTTTAATAATTAATGTGCAAGTAATCTCATAACATAATAGGAAGCATATCAAGAAAAATTTGATGATTTTTTTCAATTCAAAGCTTTGTAACCGATTATGGCTCCTAGAATAGATTTCGAGACATACTGCTGGAAGCTTGGAATTACACAATTCATTGAATTTGACTTTTCCAATAAGTGAAATAAATTAGGCTTATGGTATTGTTGAAAAGTAACTTCTTTTCTATATTAGTCTGATTTATTTCTTTAATAACCGACATGGTACAATGTGTATAAATTTAAAAATTTCATGTAATCATGATCCTCATCTGCGGCAGTCTTACTTTATTATACTTTCTACACTATTACATACATTCTTCCTTTTCTAATGCCCTTTAATTTCTCCTCTTAAATTAATTGTTAGAGAACCCTTGGCCTCTTTAATAAGAAGAAACAAAATTTATAAAGTAATAGCAAAAAGTACGATGCTAATGACGAGATTTAATAGTTAATATATTATGGCCAGTGTCCTCTTGCAATACCCAAAGAAAAAAATAATTCATGATTAGATAGTTAGTGGATGACTCAAATTTTATTACTCAATTGCATATGATTCATTGTTGGTAAAACTTTTGACAACTTCAAAAAGAAGTTGACAACCCAAGATCATATGAGATGTTGTAGTAAAATAAAGTTAATAGAGAAAAATAAATGAGATTATAATATGTTAAACTTTAATAAATGCATTATTTTTGACCTTGATAGCGAACTTTCCATGCGTAGGTGGATCAATTTGTTTATAAACAACTCAAGGCGAAACAAAACTAGACTTTCAATTGCAAAATACGTACACCTTCTCACTCTTCGTAAATTAAAGTTAAGTCTAATTATTTCTTGATTTTTGTAGAGAGTCACGTACACAAATATGGCTCTCATGACAGTCGGAAGTTTTTGTGATCTCCATGTTATATATCGCTTATTTTTCAAACAAATAATCCAAATTTTTACTTATGATATAAGAATGTCATTACTTGTAATGGCGTTTTTATTATGGTTTGAGGAGCAAAATAACTACCTTCTCGTTCTGGAATTGTCAACTAAGCATCTTTATGAATCAAATTTGGCAATTAGAGAAGTGAGTTACTGCATAAATTGCTTGGTTTCAGGTTTTCAGGTGAATCCATGGTTTGAATTTTCCTCATATCAAAATTTTCTCAGCCTACATCTTAACATGTCTTTGTTACATTCAACATACCACAAAAAACACAGTGTTGTAAGTGGTATTAAAAGATTTCTTAGAAGTGTATGTGCTTACATCTTCTCCGATACTATGCATTATATTTTATTTGGTTCATATCAACCTCTTTCACTCCAATTCATTAACATTCAAGGTTTCCCAGATCCAACCTTCGGCTCCATCAACTACCTTGTTTGGCCTATGAATAGTGTACTAAATACAAATGATGTATGGTCAATTTATGCATTGAACTACGTTGATGAAGATGATCGAAGTTTATATGTCACATTTTCACATGGCTCCCCAATTTCAAAAGATGAGTTAATTGAGTTTTTCACATCCAGATTCGGGGATTGTGTGCAAGTAATTGATATGTCTCGCCGACGAAATGGTCGACATGCATTGTTTGCTCGTGTTGTAATGAAGTTTGTGGAAACCGTTGATCTTATCCTTGGAGGTGATACCGTTGCCAAGTTTCGTATCAAAGGTAAACATATATGGGCTAAAAAGTATCGAGGCCTAAAGCGTAATGATGGACAAGTATGATTAAGCGTATAAAATTTTCCTTATGGTGTTCTAGGTGCTCATGACTTGTATGAATTGTATTACATCCACATATAATCAATAATAGTCGTTGTGTTATATTTACATTGTAATTTCAAACATTTTACAATTTTTAATACAATTTGCACTCTAATTAGGTTTGATATCATTAGACATTGACATCTTTTTCTAATTAGAATAATAACACAAAAAGTTGGTGATGTGGATGATTCATAAATGTTATTACCTATGTTTCTTTTCTTTCTTATACTTGGTTTTTGACAAAAGAAATAACAAAGTAATTGTGATTTGGTGTCTAAAACCCATTTGAACCCTTTATGTTAAATGCAGTTTTAGGGAAAATAGAGAGTCAGGGGTATGTTGTAATAAAGTAGAAGGATGAGGGTAAAATGGTATAAAAAATTAGACCAAATAAGGAAAGTGGTAGAAATAAAAGAAACACACTAAAAAGGAAAGTGGGAGAAAGAAAAGAAATGGAGGGAGTACGTATTTTGTTTGATATTTAATTTCTCTTAATGGAGAAACAATTATCTGTTGGAGTTATTTCATGAAAACACAATGAGATTGAATGCGATACTTCTTAAGATAATTTCAATGAGTGCAATACCCCAGACAAGATTACCCTTCTTTTAGTTTGGCAAAATTTCTATGAATAATCCATATTTGGAGTGATTTTCTCAGAATAATCTATACTTGAAACATATCCCACCTGGCTGTAGATTCTAAGAGTGAGCCAATATTATCGCGCATTATTTAGTTTATCATTATTCACAAGTTTCCTTTTTAAAGTTATGTAAAGTGCACAACAGTATAGTAAAAAAAAACACTCAATCCCCACCTTCTTCCCCAAGTCCCAACCCTTGACCATTTGGTCATTTGAGAAGTCCCAACTCTTGACTATTTGGTAATTTGATCCCTTGCCATGGGTAATTGAGGGAATTTTCATAACAATATGAGTGGGCGATGATTGGTGGATGATGGAGGAGGAGAAATAATGAAAATTCTTGCTAGTTTGTGATAAGGGAGGAGAATAAAGAATACTCGGCCAACTTGACACCATCAGACCACCATTGCATAGAGATTGGGGGGAGGGCCCTATTAGAGGTTGCTTAGTGGTGGGACGGTTGTGTTTGGGGTTGAAATTTAGATCTAATTTGGGTATATGGAGGTAATTATTTATTATTATTAATGTTGTTGGTGTGGTGGTGGAGTATGTATCTCAAGCTCGCATTTGACATTTGCATTATTGACATGGAGGAAAGCAAGAGAGAAAGATTACATAATGGGTTTGGATTGTTCTTGAGTTGGGTTGTTTTGGGAAAGAGATAAGAGAGAGTAAGGATGAGCATAAGACGGGGGTAAGATGATTCTTTTTTGATATAATTTTATCCGCCAAAAGATATTTTGAAAATTTAATGGAATAAATGGCGAATATTATGATTTACTCACTCTCCGCTACTATAGTCCAAGTAGGGTACTTATACCATTTAAATTATTGAGTATGACATACCATATATATGCACAAAAAGTAAAAAGACAAAAACTTGTGTAAATCTATTTGATATATAAGAATGAGTATTAATGGGAGAAAAAAATGTTGATTAATAATCTCTTAATGACCAAAATAGACCTCAAGATGACCGGTAATAACCTCATCTCTTAGGTTGTGTTTTGTTCATTTGTAGTGTTACTGTTCAGTTTTTTTAAGTTCAGTTCAGTTTTTTTCAGTTCAGTTCAAAGTATTTCAGTTTTTTGCATTTATAGTTGTAATTTTAAACTGAATTAAGTGATTTTCAGATCAGTTCAGTTTTGTCAGTTCAGTTCAGTATCACTTCAGATCTTCCCAGCCGTACAAAACACACCCTTATACGAGGGGTTCAAACAAATTTTTTGAAACTAAAAAATCAAAACGATTCAAAACAACACTAAAGTTACAGGGATTGATGGATGTAGCCATCTTTACTCTTTACGACCAAATAACATTAGACCTGACAAAACTTACCCGATCCCGTTGACCCGAACTGAACCACCCGACTCGAAACCCGAAATAGACCTGAAAGTGACAAAAAGAAGTTAACCCGAGACCTGGTTTCACCCGAACCGAACTGAACTCGACCCGAAAATTTCCAATCAAATATACTCAAAATGCAATTTTAAAGTAAGACGTTTCAAAAATTAATAGTACCCGAAAAATAAAAAATCTAAAATGACCCGACCCGAACCGTTTGACCCGTTTGCCGGGGGTAAATAACAGGAGCAGGTTACAATTTACAAAACCCCCTTTAGTGCTAGTCTGTTACTCTCCAAGTCTCCATTGTGTTATTAGTGTTATGCAGACTCGGTCAACCATTTCTCACTGTCGCAGCAACTTTGCCTCACTCACAAGGTGATAGATACTAACACCACATTCCCCCTTTCACTCCCCTCCCTCAAACCCTCTCTTCGCACTAATAACTTGCTCTGTCTTTTTTTTTTTTGGGTGTGACAGTTATCTTTATTGGCGTTTTTCAGTTCTTTGAGGGTTTTGTGTTAGTGGGTATTTCTTCTTTTGCTGCTAATTTGTTGGGCTTCTTTTAAAAAGCTTGCATTTTTCAGTCTACGGTAAAAGGTTCGATTTTTATTGATGAACATCTAACTTGGATGGAAGAGCATATTTTGATATTCATTCAAACTATGTTCTTTGTTTGTTTGAGTTATGTACTTATGTTTGTCACTGTTAATGGGTTGCTGTAAATTTTCTGTACATTCTGGTTTAGTGTAGGGGTTCTTAAGATATACCCATTTTGACCATTGGGAAATATGATTGTTTTCAAGGCCATGATGTGATATACTGTGTAATGTTTATATAAGTATGTGGATCAAATGCCTGTTTGGTGTATGACTATGACCAATGTTTGTATCTCCTCTGTCTAGAGTTATTGCCAAGCCGATGTTGTGTACTTTGAGTTTGAACTGGTGACGATTATTTTGGGACATAGGTAGGTAATAAGAAGGATATCTGATTGCACATTTCCTTGTCTTGCATTTGATTTAGGCATGAAACTGCTCGCTGGTTTAGGGTTCGTTGATGAATGGATTGTTTAGTTTCTTATGATATTTGGGGGATGTTTTAGGTGTTTTGCAATGTAGCTGGTCTCTAGTCTGTCTGCAAAGCATATGTTCAAGACCCTTTTTCTAGAGTTAATTTAAAACATCCCCAAGCTATTGTTGTTCGTTAAGCAACTATTGCGCTGGTGTAAGCAAAGTAACAGTTTAACTTCTTATTCGTAGTTCTGTAGTACTGAGCTACTTCTTGATATTTGATGTGGTTTTGGGAACATCTTCTTAATATTTAAATGTGGGACATGATTTGATCAAAGGTTTCAATGTTTGTGGCAGGCTGCTGCCATCTCATAAGTTTGTGATGGAGTGAGGTTGGCAGCATGTAATTACAAGTAATCTTGTTGATTTGTATCACTAGGCACAGTCTTATCTGTTACAATATATGGTTGTTCAGAGATATAGGCTTCTAGACTCAAGTCGACTTAAAATCTAAGTTTAGGGTTGGATGATGAATCTAGAGTTATACTTGAACCTACAAAATAATTTGTGTCTTATTTTATGTTTTGTGATGTAATGTAAAATCTAATCTGCAGAGTTCTATGGTCTATAAATACATGGAATAAGTTTCTTCTGATACCAAGTTGGCCACTGGAAATCTTATTTCATTCTAGTTGAATATTCTATGGTGGTCAGAATTGGTTGTCTTAATAATGCCATTTTTCTTGCAGGATTTTTAAATCACTACACACAGGCACCTCCGCCTTTGAACAACGGTCTCCTCTGATGGACTCTTCAGATCGTTACTGTTACAACCCAACTCTCTATTGGAATCCTCAAGTTGAAGAATACTTCATCAAGGCATATGGCTCTGACCATTTTTCTCGTATTTGTAAGGCTCTTACTCGACCTTCTTGCTACTCTTGTCTTCGAGTGAATTTTCTCAAGACAACTCCTGATGCTGTCAGTGAGAAGCTATTACAAATGCAGAGTTACACAGGGGAAACTGGTATGGTAACAACCTCAAGTATTTCAACCTCCTGCGTGGATGGTGTGACTGAAAAAAGTATATCCAACAGTCAACCCACAAAGGAATCTGATAATGATAATTTCAGCAATGAGCTCAAGGGATTTATAAGTAGTGACCTCATACATAAATGCCCTATACCTGGCTTAGATTATGTCCTCTTTGTTCAAGGCTCAGGACCACATGAACTTACATATGCTCCTGCCCCTGGCCGGCCTTTGAAAGAGGTTATAGTGAGTCGCAAATGTGCTGAGGCGGTTCTTCGAGGCGCTCAGGTGTATGTTCCTGGTGTTCTGGCTTGTAGTGCTCATGTTGAAAAAGGAGATACAGTTGCAGTTTCTGTTGCTATCGAGCAACCTCAATCTGATGGTAAATGGGGTACTGGTATAACTCGTGGCACTGTGCTCCAGGGGTTGGAGACGGATCCTCATTATTTTCAGAGGAAGGGCTTGTATATTGGCCAAGGAACGGCAATGCTGTCCAGAGCTGGGATCTTCAGAGATCTAAAAGGTTTGGCCGTGTGTATGAACGAAAGGGTTTTTGATCTTCCTTCCTTCAACAATGTGCTTCTGGGTGAGTTATTTCTCCAGAACCTCCCAAGCATTGTTGTTGCTCATGCTGTAGACCCTCAGAAGGGTGAGCGGATATTAGACATGTGTGCAGCTCCTGGAGGTAAAACCACTGCTATAGCTATGCTTATGAGGGATGAAGGAGAAGTGGTTGCAGCAGATAGATCCCATAATAAGGTAATGGATATTCAGAATCTGGCTGCAGAGATGGGGTTGAAATCCATAGTCACATACAAGTTAGATGCTCTGAAGTCTGTTGCCAGAGAAAGTGAACCTGACATGAACAAGTTAAATGGTGGTATTGATGGATCTAGTTCAGATTTGTCTTCCATTACTAAGGAGGGCCTGGAAGGGAATAAGCTGAATGAAGGAAGTCATGTCGAAGGTAATGGAAATGCACAAGTATTCAGAAATGTTGGTGATGACACCCCATGCGAACGAAGGAAGAATGGGCTTGGAAAGGGTCATTTGATTGGTGTTAGAGTTCAAAAGTCAAAAGGTTTTCTTCCGAATAGTTTCGATAGGGTCCTCCTTGATGCTCCGTGTTCTGCTCTTGGATTGAGACCTCGTTTGTTTGCTGGCGAGGAGACAATAGAATCTTTGAGAAAACATGTGAAGTACCAAAGAAAGATGTTCGATCAGGCAGTACAATTAGTTCGTCCTGGAGGAGTTCTTGTTTACTCAACCTGTACAATAAATCCTGGTGAGAATGAAGCATTGGTCCGTTATGCTCTTGATAAGTACAAGTTTCTCTCACTGGCAGCCCAGCATCCAAGAGTTGGAGGACCAGGCCTTGTCGGTAGCTTTGAGTTCTCAGATGGGTATGTTGAAGAATGGTTAAGGCCTGGGGAGGAAGAACTCGTTCAAAGGTTTGATCCTTCTTCATCTGATACAATCGGGTTCTTCATTGCCAAATTTAAGGTTGGTTGCAGAGATCCTTGAGCAAATATTCTCCATGCCTGTGCCCCAGGTAAATCAGTATATTTGATACTATTCAAATTTCCAAGTAGTGATGGACTTCATGTGATATTTTTGTCTGTGTTTTTTCTTTCTGTTATAATTTAGTTGAGTTCACACCAGCTATCATATTAGGGATCAACTAATATTACGCTGAATCATGAGGCATCTAGTAGCTGAAATTCGACGTAGTTTAGACCAGCAAAATTCTGATTGTATCGTCATTTGGTTTTGATGTAGTTGAGAGCGCTAGCTATAGATGTGTTGGTTTTATTTCAACTAATCGTATATCAGTACAATTCTGTCTGGTGTCCTTGGGGAGAAATTGTGGCTGGAACCCGATGTGATTGAAGTTACATCAAGTTGTGATGACTGTATTGCCGCTGAAGTGCACTTTTTATAATTCCTTTGTCCTAGTGCCTACATCTCACTCCCCCACCCCCCACCCTTGTTATTTTTATTTATTTTGGTGTGAGTGTTCATTGTGTAGACTACATTTTTGAAGTGTTCATGTCATTGTGGCATGTAAGGATGAATATGGTTCGTGGTGGGTGGCTATCTTATCAGGTAGTCATAAATAAACAGATTTTAGTAGGAAGAGACACAGAAGCGGGATCATAGGTAGTGCTTTGGAATGCTTCCTATATTGTTGTTGAAATGAAGTTCCGTTTAATCTTTTGGTAAATGTACCCTATAATGACTTCAGTGACAATTGGATTAAAGGAGAATGTTTGATCAGTTGTTAATAGCTAGACAGCGAGTCTACCCTTGGGCTGGAGTATTTATTTTGTGGAAGACCTTGACTTAGTTGCCCATCAAGAGAACATTCGGTAGCTGCTCATGCGGAGTCATGCAGGTTTTGTTTATTTGACCAGAATATCCCAGAGTTGGACTGGTGAGAGGGCTGGACTTTGTTGGATGCAGCAATGTTGTCTAGCGGAGTATGATGGTCTGAAGGATGTTAAAACCTTACATGGCTAAGTTTCATCCTTCATCTGTTTCAGTTCCCTGTATCAAACGCAAGTTTTGAGGTTGGCTGCAGTCATCCTTTATCAAATACTGGCATGCTCAGGTAGACCAGAGACCTACTGATCAAAGCTTCTGGTGACAGATAAAAACACTGGGGTATTAGGAAGAATTCACACCCTTCATCGACTTGGCATCCATTCTAAATTTGTTGATTTTCTTCTGCTTGTTTCTTTGAAGATCACTAGAAAAAATCGAAGGATAGGATTTCTTTGGTGCGTTTGACCAGTTTCGTTAGGCACATTGTGAATGCGTCACATTCATACCCAATTGTTGATGCTGGGGCTTGACAGTTTTAGTTGCGTTTAGGTTCACATTTGCTTCCATCATCCATTCATTTCTGAATTCTCAAAGAGTAATGACTGGCGTGGAACTGTGGAAGGGATTATTGACTGACAAGAACTGTTGGTTGCTTCTTAGAGCAATAGAGCTTTAACAATGGACAAAAAATTTGGGGTTAATACTAACAAAAAATGGGGTTTGAGATTATGAGAAATAGCGAGGAGGTTTGTTAGTATAAAATGAAAAGGGGGTTCATCCTTTGTTGAGTACCTGGCTTGAGGTGCCTAGCACCCACGCGGGGTACAATACGTGACCCCGCTGGAACAGGTCGTAGGTCTTATTGTTATTTAAATTTAGTTTGTTATGTTTTTTTTATTGATTTATCTATTAATAAACTAAAATATAATAAGTACCAAATTCTTATTTTTTTTTATTTATTAGAAGCAAAATGAAAATAGGCCACATAAGATTATGATATTGAATTTGATATGATATGGCTGTTGGCTTGACTTAAAATATCATTACCAAAGTCTAAATTTAATTTGTAAAAAAATCAATTAGCTAATCAATTTTAAAAATCAAAATCACATAGATAGTCATATATTTGATATAGTTGTTGGCTTTATGACATCCATGTATTTATGTTGGATATTGTATATATTACGACCAAAACTTGATTGTTGTAACATGTACATCCACAAAATTTACGTAGTTAATTGGAGGTTATAACCCTTTAGGTTTTATAAATACTACTCTTATGAACTGTTTAATGCACACTATATCTGATCATTCAATCTTTCTATCTTCTTCATAAATATTAAATAATTTTCATTTAGAGTCAGTTA
>ONZK01003262.1:88226-101416 GCA_900322385.1 Pharnaceum exiguum
TTATAATGGGCCCTCCCTCTTACACACCCTTCTCACAAACCTCAAACCCATAGATTTCAAATCCATGAGTAATTCTAGCGCCATACCGGGTAGTGGCACTGTTTGCAATTATCAGTTAGGGCCTAAACTCTACCCAAACTAAAATATTGTCTCCCCAAAACTTGATCAAACCTGTCATACAATCCTTAAAAGATACAGAATCCTCCTAACGTGATAAAACTTTGTATGTATGTTTTTAAAATAAAAAAAACTCTAAACCCGGTATAGTTCCTTTAGAACGTAATACCAATCTATCTAAACGACATAAAACTTTGGTACATTTTTTTTTATAGATTTCCCAAACTTGTCATACTACCCTTAGAACATAATAGATAACCCTTCTAACATGATAATACTTTAGTCCACATTTATCATTTAGTTAGCCTCAGTTTGGGGGAGATAATATTTTAATGTGGGTGGGGTTTGGGACCCCACTGGTAGTGATGAATAGTGCAACTATCGGGTATTTGTTTAGAATTCCTCAAAGTCCACTACCATAAAATGAGGTATTCTAAACAAATACCTGATAAGTGCAACTATCAGGTAGGCCTCAAACCCCATCCACAATAAAATATTGTCTCTCCAAATTGAGGCTAACTAAATGAGAAATGTGGATCAAAGGTTTATCATGTTGGGATGGTTATTTATCATGTTTTAGAGTAGTATGACAGGTTTGGATTTTTTATAAAAAAATGTACCAAAGTTTTATCACGTTTAGATAGATTGGTATCACGTTCTAAGGGAATTATACCGGGTTTGGATTTTTTTTATAAAAAAAAACATAGTTACAAAGTTTTATCATGTTGGGAGGGTTCTATATCATGTTATAAGGATTGTATGACAGGTTTGGCTAGGCCAAATTTTGGGGAGACAATATTTTATTGTGGTTAGGGTTTGGGGCCTACCTGATAGTTGCAAACAACAATCAGGTACGGCGCTAGTATTGCTCCCATAAAATCAAATAAGGAATTTATGCGGGACCTATTGTGGGCTCTTTTATTTTTATTGCTTTTCATATAGTTTAATTGGTATACGGGGTAGTAAATTATAAATATTGTTTTTTTTCCAAATGTTTTTTTGTGCTAAAATATCGATTAAATCAATAATTTATTTAATTGAACAAATACATCATGTCACATATTACAAAATATAAAATATTTTTGTATATGAAGTAGTACACATAAGCAAATAAGTTATTCATTACAAGATTAAAAGAAATACATAAAAACTAAAATGAAGAAAAAGAAGCATAAATTTTAAATAGTACATGAGAAAAAACATTACACATATTATCTACATCATCATTATTTTCTCTAAAATTATCGATGTTCCTAATAATTTGTTTTTACTAATTGACTCTAAATGAAAATGATTTAATATTTATAAAGAAAAAGATTAGATATGGTGTGCATTATGCAGTTTACAAGAGTAATATACATAAAAATCTAAAAAAATGTAACCTACAATTGATCAAACAAATGTTATGGATGTTCATGTTATAACCATCAAATTTATATTTGTAGTTGTAATATTTACAAGACCAATATAATATGTGGGTGTCATGAAGTCAACAACTATATCAAATTTGTGGCTATCTGATTTTGAAGTTTTAAAAAAAATGATTTTAAAAAAATATTTTGAGTTAAGATTTTTATATTAATATTTCACTTGTCCCTCGCGTGGGTGCCAACAAATGAAAAGTTCAAGGCGCCTAGCATCCTCGTTCCAAAGGCAGGAGTTTTAGGATATGTGGTTATCTGGTTTTGAAGTTTTATTTTTGAAGTTTTTTACCAAAAAAAAAGAAGTTTTATTTTAAAAAGAAAAATTTAGTAAAGATTTTTGTAATAGTTTTTCCACCGTCGTTGTGTATTTGTTAACGTGTGGAAAGTCCAAGTCGCGGCATCCACGTGGCATCCACGTGTCGAGTGTGAACAAAGGATGGCGCTGACACGCCCTCCAATTCCCTCTTTTACACACCCAATTTTCCCATTTCCCCTTTCTAGTTTTTTCTTTAGGTTTGTAGATTAACCCCAATTAATTTTCGGTCGTGAGTGTCTCTTATAAACTTCAAACCCTATTTATTAGTCAGTACAAACCAGAAATTCAAGATCATTGTGGATGCTTTTAGCCTCTTAGGAGATCTATGTTATAAAGGAAGTATAGACACGGAGATGCAAATGGTAGGTTTAAGGAAACCCAAGTCCACAATCACATCACATCAATTTTGTTTAACATTTAGAGTGAACATTCAAATGTGACAACTAGAGACTACATGGAACAAATCTAGGTTGGTGTAGTGGAAATAGTCCCTGGTATTGACTATGGAGTCTAAGGTTTGATTCGCATTAGGGCCTTGGAGGGAGGTTTCCTCCCCCAACTCTAATATCCATCCATTAGGTTAACCCGAGATAAAAATCCTAGGGTTGATCCTTCTTAACATCTTAAAACAAAATTTAAGGTTACATAAATTAGAGCGGGTAGGTAAGGATTGTTAGTGTATGCACATAGTGCCAAGAAAATTCAGTATTTGTTTTAGATTTTATATTAATACCCTATCTTAGATGGGATAATATTGGGACTCTTGTTGTTTTTGTTGTATTAATAAAAGGCAGTATTTATTATACAATTTAATTGCTTTTTTGCTCGCTTTGAAATTATAATAAAGTTTCATAGAATATTGTAACAATGTTTTAGTCAGAGGTGATACTAAGAGGGAACATTGGTAATTACAAAGACTATCATATATGATGACAAAATTGGTTCTTCTCAGTTCTCACTAAAATGAAGGATGGATTTTCATGTAACACATATGGGTGCTCGGACCGATCCGCTATTGAGAAGACTACATGAATGGCGTCATTAGAAGTCATTCTCAATATGAACGAGCGTAAGTGATCTTTAGACTTGAGGTTATCATATTATCCTATACGTGGAACCTTATACCGGTAAACGTACCCTGAAATATGCTTGCAAATAATACGGTCATTGGGTATTTGCTGAAGCGTAGATAGGGTAGTGATAAACAAGATATGATTCATCACTCTCTTAGATTAGAGGGTTGATATCTTTGAACACTTGGTTGAGATATAAGTGACTCTTAAGTCCTTGGCATGGCAAAGCATTTGAGTCAAAGTTACCTCGAAGAAACCAAGCAAAAAATTGTAATTAGGTGGTGATGCATTATGCTCTAACACAATTGAGATATTGTAAGATGAAGAGATTGAATTACGTACTAATCGTGTCATGAAGGTATATGGTTCACTAACCATTTCTATCATGTTGGGTGGCCAACAACTGTTGCTAGACAGTTACCTTGCCTGTGTTAATTAGCACTACCTTCGGGATAGAAACCTAGAGGGCCGCACGAAATAAGCACGATAGATAAAACATATATATTGGTTAGTTATTTCCGAGGTGGTAAAATATATCAACATGGTTGGAGAATAATGATAAATATTATAGACTTAGTTATTGTCATTAGGCTTAATTAATAGTAATAGGCCAAGTGATCAAGTTAAGTTGTTTTTAGGGGATATGTGAAGATCAGTGCCACAGATGTGTGCTGACTGTGCAAAACGTACAAGTTATTTGTCCCCAACTTATGCACGTGTTTTTATTGGACTTTGGATTAGGCCTCAAGTGTATATGCTAAATAAGTGCTTTGTAAGGCCTAGGTTTTGCTATTATAAAGAAAAGCTACAAGGGTTTCAAAAAACTCACTTATAACCGTCATCAAAAGGAGAGGTTAGGGTTTGGATTAACATAGTGCTTTGTGTAGCACATAACACAAGAGCCACCACACGAAAATAGCCTCTCATAGGGTTGAGGAAAGGTGAGGGAACCATTAACCTAGACGTGTTCATTCAAAGAGAAGAGTGAAAGAGAAAGAAAGAATACTGGACAGATTCTCCACAGAACCTAGTTTCGTTGATCTAGCAATGTAAATGGCTTAGTATTTGTTTTGTTCGTGTGCGTGGATACCATTAGAGGGGCTACACTTGGAGTCCTTGAGGTGAACAACAAAAAGAAGGTGTTGGAGGCTTGCTTTGATCAGGAGTTTATACCGCAACAGGTAATTTGCTTTAAGCTCACTTTGTTTCAATTTTATGTAATCTCACGGATCGTGGGTGGTGTTTAGGGGCGATTTAGTTTGTTTTCGCTGCGCCATGCCCCTAAAACCCATCAGGGATGTCAACGGGTAGGGTTTGAGTCGTGTTCCAACCATATAAAGACCGTTAAGTGTAAAGACCCTTGTACCTATACCCTACAATTATCTGTCGGGTCCAGAATATTTATACCCTTATGGGGTCTTTAAAGGGTCTTTTGTCATTTTTATTTTGTTTCCCATGACAATAACATTTCGACTTTAGCATAGGGATTCTGGTGCAGTGGTGCGATGGGAAGCAGTTGAACACGATGGCTAGTATTTAATGGTGCGACGGAAGAGGCGTCAACGTTGGTGAGGATGGTCAGCTGCCAGGCTTCGATTTGGTTGAGGGTAGTCAGCTGCTAGCTTCGATTTGGCTGTCCTAGTGGCTTTGATCAGAATAAGAAAGGAGAGTGGGAGACAGGGGGAGTGAAGAAAAGAGAGGAGAAAGAGAGTGAAGAAAAGAGAGGAAAGGGAGAGTATGTAGCTGAGTGTACATGGTTTGAAAGGAAAAAGATGAGAAAGAGAAGGGGAGACTGATATCGTTCGGCGGAGCAAAAGAAAACAACGATGAAATGGAGAGATTAAGGATTTTAGGGTTTTTTTTTCTTTTGATTAATAATATTAACTTTAAGTATTATAGTTTGTACTCCACTAGTCTGTGTCTCATTACTCAGTAGCAATGTAGCATGAAGCGTTTTTCTTTTTTTAAAATTCGGGTGAATGGGTAGGGCCTCGGGTCTCAATTTGAGACCCTATCGATACCCGATTAATGTTAACAGGTCTCAGACCTACCCGGATCCATCAATCCAAAAAAAATATACCCATACCCTATGGCGGATCTGGAAAGGATTCGACTCCTATTGACATTCCTACGGGTGGGGTAGTATTTTAGTATTGTAGGGCTTTGACTTGATGTTGATCAAAGTAGAGTTTGAGATGAATTTAAATGTGAATGCTTTTAACTCATTAAGTTTGTCTATTATTTATTTTTATTTTTGGATAGAAAGCTTACTTAGTTGGATGAATGTTCAAGGAATTAATGGTGAATTAAGGAATTTGATGAAACTCCAAGAAGTAAATTTAAAAATGTGTACCGAGTCGGAATAATTTGGAGAAAATCAAAATTTTCTTTCTAAAGGTTATTTATGTTGGTTGATCTCCTTTACAAACTGCAGTTGTGTAACACTTGGCAAAACTGATCTAAATTCAAGCATTCGAACCGAACCCGACCCAAAACAAAATTGACATTCGAAGATAGGGTACTTTAATCTTATCCTAACCGAAACTTGTATTTTGTGGTTTTTTTTTGTTGTGATTGTATTGTTTTATTTTTTTCCCTAGTTCACCTTAATATTAATTAAAATTCTAAAAGCCAAGATAGAAATCATCGTTGATATCTTCATTTTGGGTTCTTCTTTCAATTCGATAAAGTTTTGAAATAGGTCATGCCAATTTACACACTTTCAAGTTTTTTTTTTCCTTTTTGAAATTCCAGAGTTCTGTTATATATTTTTTTTGGCAAATAGAGTTCTGTTATTTATTTACTCCAGTTCTTAGGTACACCGGGTGTACGGGTACACCTTGTGGATTTATAACTAGTATTACAACATATATCATTAGTCACATTTTTAATGCCATTAGTCAATACCTTTGTAGTCATAAATGCATAAGGTGTATCGGTACACCCAATGTAACAAAGACTTGCTGATTTATTTAAGTGTATACGAGTATAAACCAAAGGATAATAAAACAATCTTTTATCTGTGTAGAGAATTATATACCTTCCTTGTTTTTTCACTATCTAATTCTCTAATGTTCATCTCCTATAACTAGTTCCAAATATTTGACGATAAGATTTAGAAAGAGTTAGAACTCTATCAAACCTTCAAACTTCCCCGGGTTATAAAAAAAGTATTTATAAAATAATTCCCCTGAGATCCAAAATTCTAACCAAAATCCAAATAAACCAATACGCAAACGCAAAACCAATCAATAAGTAATGAGACGAGAGTAATATTCCAACTAGAACACCCCAAAATCTAACCACTAACAACTCTTATTAGTCTAATCTTTATCCCATATCTGTTACTATAATTTTTATATTTTATATTTCTTTATCCATGAAATAAGCTCATGGGCCCCAAACTTTGCCCTTACCGACCCTTTCCCCCTCTTTCTCTTGTTCCCTTTCACCTCTGTCTTGGCATGCAATTGACACCTCTCCAACACCCTTTAAACTATTCTTTCACTCATTAACTATACATATAATAATAACACAACTAAGTACGTATAAAAAAATCAATCAAAACAGTCATTGTTGTTCCCTTCATACACTAAAACACTAGTCTTTTACTCAAGCTAAGCTACTTAGCTACCCCTTCTATTCCACTCTCTCTCCCTCTCAGAAAACCCACTAAACCCCACTTCTCAATCTTCCTCCTCACAAACAGGGGAGAGAGAGAGCAATCCAGGCAGCATGAGCAACAAAGGAGGAGCAACAACAGGACCAGCAGCTGCAGCATTGAGTGATGGGATGATAAAGAAAATAATACTCTCATACACCTATGTAGCAATATGGATCTTTCTTTCCTTCACAGTTATAGTTTACAACAAATACATCCTAGACAAAAAGCTCTACAACTGGCCTTTCCCAATCTCCCTTACCATGATCCATATGGCCTTCTCTACTACACTCTCTGTCCTCCTTGTTAGGGTGTTCAAGGCAGTTGAGCCTGCACACATGACTAAGCCTGTTTACCTTAGATCAGTTGCACCCATAGGAGCCTTATATGCATTGTCACTATGGTTGTCAAACTCTGCTTATATTTACCTTTCAGTTTCCTTTATTCAAATGTTAAAAGCCCTTATGCCAGTTGCAGTTTACTCAATTGGGATCATGCTGAAGAAAGACCCTTTTAAGTCCAAAACTATGGCAAATATGATGCTGATTTCGGTTGGTGTTGGTGTTGCTGCTTATGGTGAGGCCAAGTTTGATGGTTTTGGTGTTTTTCTTCAGTTGGGTGCTGTTGTTTTTGAGGCTACAAGGCTTGTTTTGATCCAAATTTTGTTAAACTCAAAGGGTATACAACTTAACCCTATAACAAGTTGTTACTATGTTGCTCCATGTTGCTTTGCTTTCCTCACTATCCCATGGTTATTTGTGGAATTCCCAATCTTGTGGGCTAAGTTAGCTAGCGGTTTCGAGGTCGATTTGCTGATTTTTGGGACAAACTGTTGCTGTGCCTTTGCATTAAACTTGGCTGTGTTTTTACTTGTGGGAAAGACCTCTGCATTGACTATGAATGTTGCTGGGGTGGTGAAAGATTGGCTTTTGATTGCATTCTCTTGGTCTGTGATCAAAGACACTGTTACCCCTATCAATTTGATGGGGTATATGTTGGCCTTCTTTGGGGTTGGCTATTATAATCACATCAAATTCCAAGCTATGAAGGCTAATGAGGCTCAGAAGAAGGTGCAAAGCAAACTAAGTCTTGCTGATGAGGAGAAAGGGAAGTTGCTAGATGACAGAGAAAGTAATGGGAGTTTGAAGGGTGACTCAAGAGATTGATAATAAGAAGAGAAATTTTCTTGCATGCAAAAGGTTCGAGGTCGATAAAAACTAGATTTATACATCCAAGATGATGGTGGTGCTTGTCAGTCGGAGGTTCTGATCATTCAAAGATACAGATTTTCTCATTGCATGTTAATTTTGTGTAACTAGATTTACTGAAGATCTACCTCCTGTGTCAGGTATCTTGTGGTTTTTTAAGGGTTTAGCCCTTTTTCTAATTTCTTTTGGTTCTTTGTTTCATTTTCATATTTCTTTTATTCAATGTAGTAGCTCCGTGAACTCTTCAGTAATTACCATAGAAAGAAAATGTCCTTTTTTTCTCAGATATAAAGAAGGTGCTATGTTCCTTATTGTTCCAATGTTCCCCCATCTTTTGCTTTTTTTTTTTAGCACTTGTACGGATGGAATTACAATGGAAGCTTGGAACTTGATGAATAACTTGTTTTAAGGTTGATAACTGGTTATTTCGTACAGTCACACTGCCTGATTGAGAATTTGAGATGGAAGTTCAAATACTGATCATAAGTTCATAACTTTGACATCAAATTAACTGAATTGGTTGCACCACCAATTGGAGTGATAACGAGTCGAGTGGAGTTTTTCAAGTGGAAGTTCACATACTGATTATTTTTTTTAGAACCAGTTCACATACTGATTTAACTAGTTAATTAATTCAATGTCTTAAAGAACGAACGTAATTGGCATTACGTGTAGGTGAGGATGATATGTTAAATTTGGTGTGGCCTCCTGATTTCAATTCAGGTTATCATCAATCAATTTGATCAGTCCATTTGTTCATTAATTGTCTAATTCCCTGCTGGCTTCCATTGCTCCATAAATACCCGGCTTGGCTTATGAGCCTTTGTTTACTACTGTGATAAATCCTTTTTTTCTTGTCTTACTGAGTATCTGAAATGCTGATGAGAAAATGGAAGAAAGGGAAAACGAGAGATGAATCGGTCAGCATTTCATACAGTATTAAACAATGAGTAATAGATTTCTCTATCAAGTATGTTCATCAAATAGTACTCTTGAAGTGCAACTCTGGAAGCTTTCCGTAAAAGAGCCCCATCTTATATTAAGATTTGGGTTACTATGGTAGTGATTAGTGTGAATAAAGTCCTTGGTTAGTTACCTTTTCATCAATCAATTTTTTAGTTTCCGGATGGGGTAGTTTACAGTATCACGATATAAATGATTGAATCTGAAAAATAGTACTGTAATGAAAAGTGATTGAATCTGGAAATTGGTGGTGATTGAGCTAGTTCCTTGACGTGACATATTTATATTTTGGTGGCACATGAATGCACTCCAAGGTGCAACCATTTGCGAGGAGGGTAGGTGAACAGATTTTGTCACATTAGTTCTTCGCTCGTTTTTCTTGCTTTATAGCATGTGAGGATCAAGGAAAAGTACCAAGGCACTCAATCTGTCTATTGCCGACGAACTTTTTGTAGGCACTGTTTCACGGAGTATATGACCTATGTTGTTTGGATCCCTTAATCTTTTTGCATGATTTGGCACATGTCTCTCCTTCGTATATGTGTAACCTGTTGTGCTAACATCCCGATCAAGCTTCTTTCTGGTCCCTCACTCACGACAATGAATGTTCGGAAGTGCCGTGCTCAAGCTTGGCTATTCCACATGTCCAAATCACAATGCTAAAACACATGAGATGTCCATGTAGGGATGTACTAGTACAATGTTTATGTATATTAACATCTAGCACTAGAATTTACTCTAGTCATACAATTTACAATATAAGTTACGTTTGATTATACATTGAACGAGACTTGACACTTGATAGTGTTGCCGGACTGCCGGATATGCAATTGATTTACCTAATGCCATTCAAGTTCGTTCTATAAAACTGAATTGACCATACTTCTGAACTGAATAAATTTCGTTCAGCTATAAATGAAATTCTTACTTCACTTAACAACCTGAAGGAATAAGCCAGGTAGTATGGTTCCTTTAATAGAGGCTTTGACTGATTCTGACTCAAACCAAGCCGAGCCGAGCCGGTTTGAGATAAGCCAGCTGTCCAATAGACCGATTCTGACTCATACTAAGCCGAACAGTTTTGAGATAAGCCAGCTGCCCAATCGAACTAAACCGAGCCGGTTCGAGATCAATAGGCTGATAAGCAAGTTGTACAACTCAACTACTATATATGCAGTATCATTAACTCCGAGTCTTAATCGTGTTGCTGGAGTAATTTAATTTTTTGTGCAGTCCGGGTAGCTGCAAATTTGCAATTACGGGACAATCCCGATTCCCGTCCGGCAAACCAAACCCAATGGCAATCACTAATGAGTCATTAGTAATGACTAAACAGTCTCCTTTCGGAAAACTATGAAGAACTATGGAAATCAGAACAGTTGTAGTCACCCACAGAAAGAAAAAAAAAGGAAGAAAAAAAACATGGCATGTAATGTACTAAAGTTCTTGTTCTGCTTCCAATTTTTACACCTCCCAACTGTTCAGAAGGGAAAAAAAATCTGAGCTTTAAATAGGACAACCAATTCGGTAAATTCTATCATACAAACCAGTTGTATGGAGTATGGTACTCCCATATTAAAAAAAACAGTAAATAAAAGATCCATTTTCCCATTCTCTCTCCTCCCTCCATTCTCCACCACTTAGCCACAACCACTCCTTCCGAGCACAACATCCACTTCTGTCGGCTTTGCTCACTGCCCCCGCCACCGTCGCCTCCTCAGTCCTCACCCATGCCCTCCCATTGAAACCCCAACCCATCTCTCTCTAACATCCAAAAACTAGATCTCATCCAAACTAACCCCCAACCAACACAGTCTCTCTCCATATTGATCCCATGAAAATATCACTTCCCTTTTCGTCATCATCCCACCACCACCACTCACCGGCGAGGCCACCATTAATCTCAACACGGATTCATTTTAACCCAATTCGTGACCCCTTGAGTATAATTTGTGACCCCTTTAAACGCGATTCGTGACCCCCCAAATTTTGATTCGTGATCCTTACAATACGATTTGTAACCCCTTGTGTTTTGTGACTGTGTGAGTTTAATTCGTGACCCAAGATTTATTTGGTGACTATGGTTTGGGTTTTCCGAGGAGAGAGAGTGGGATTGAGGAATTTTTGTAAGGTGAGAGGGTGAAATGGAGGTTTGGTTTGTTTGAAATGGGGAAGAGTGAAAGGGACGGAGTGAAGGAGGAGAGAGACAGGAAAGGTGGAGAGAAGCAAGGGTTTTTTTTTTTTTAAAAGAATTTGTTTTCTTTTTTGGTTGGGTTGTATAATGCTCTATACAACCGGTTGTATAGTAGACTAATTCAACCAATTCCCTCAAAAAAAAAAACATCTAGGACAGCCAAGCACCGCCCCTGTTTATCACTAATCACTATAGTGATAGAATGGGAACTAATCAACTAATGCACCAGTGTAAAGTCGATTAAAATTAAGCCGGTTCATTGAAATTTGAGACGCAATTAATCCAAATTCAAGACTGGTTTCAGTAACACTGCAGGCCAGACTGCCATCGTGCCATAGAGCCAATCAGTCAAATAGAGAGTAACTAAATACGGCTCCGCGCTCAATGGGAGACTCAATAGATGCACTGCATGCACATGCATTGCCATGCTATTCTGTTAGTCAAAATTGAGTCTTGTAGGCTTGTAGCGCAACATATTTTGATTTGTTTGTCACTTCTTTTCTTTTTTTCATTGCCCCTGGCAGCTACCCTTTCTTTTGTATTTGGACTGACATATTCTGGGACATTGTGTTGGCATTAAAGCACATGTGATATCGCCCTAAATTAATGCATGCAAAGGTTGTCCTGAGGACCTGAGCAGCTGACTCTGGATTTCAGATCTGATATGTACTTGGGGAATAGGAATAGTGATAAACTGATAGTATCAGACTATCAGCCTACCATGCCATATCATCTGTACATCAGTACTTTGGAGTATAATACGCATTTGTTAGGGCTGACTTTCCGAAACTATACTAAAAATTTGTGGATTTTTTTTTTGACAATGAACATTTGTGGATTACTCGTAGTTGACATATTGTAAAGAATACTCCGTACTACACTACTGAACTGAAGAAGGTAACTGAACACAAATAATGAAACATATGAAGAACACAGCAAACTATGCCACAGAAATGAATATCATAACCTGCAGGCTATTGTAATGAACTAATGAACATCAACATTGAAAAAAAAATCATAGACAAACTGGAACGCCCTCTTTAAGAAGAAGAAACTGCAGCTAGATAAGGAGTCAAAACCATCAGACCGATAAGTATTTTACATCAAGTAGGCTAGCTAGATGAATCTAGTATCCTACACAAGGCTTTACTAACAATACTCCAACGGCCGAGTCACATACAGAGCTAACCCAGAAAAAGAGTCTAGATAAGATTTCTATCAACATATCCGAACAGTGACACAAACCAAAAGCCAAGCCGTCAACCTCATTCTAGATCCTAATGGATGAAGAATCCTATGAATAATCATACAACGATATGCTTTTGTCATCAGAGACACTTACCAGTCTACCCACGTGGACGCCAGTTCCTTGCGGCCTAAATGCTACACCCCAGACCATGTCAGCATGATTAGTCATGCTCTGGACAGCAGCTCGCATGCCGAGGTCCCAAAGTTTCACAGTTTTATCACTTGAACCACTAGCAACTGCTTTGCCATCTGGGCTCACATCCACACTTAAAACCCAACTAGAGTGGCCGGACATTGACCCAATCAAGCTCTTTCCTTCTGAGTCATAAATGTGTATCTGGCCATCATCTGATCCAGAATACAGCACTCGCGGATTGACGGGAGAGAATACAAGAGATCGGACGGGCATGAGATGGCCCTCAAGGTGATGAAGGAACTTGGACCTAGCCACATCAAAGACAGAAATTGTGCCATCCATTGAACCGCAAGCAAGCAATCGCCCATCAATACTCCATGCAACTGAAAGGACAAACTTCTTGGTAGCAACTTTGTCATTTGGCTTGCTGCTTTCAGGACGAGGGATTTGGAGAGATGTGATGAGTTGCCATGACTTGGTGTCCCACAGTTTGATTGAGGTGCTGCTCCCTCCAGCAACTGCTAGCATAGAACCCTGATTACAGAAATCATTGCTATATGATCAGTCAAGTACCCAGAATCCAGTAGATTTCAAGAAAAACTTACTAAAGAACAGAGATCCAGATACAATAGAAAGGAAACAGATGACAAATCCAGCAGTGGAAATGGGACAAGAGACAAGCAGAGAAACCGTGCACTGCAGAAAGTCAGAAACACAAATAGGTGACACATCAAGCAAGTAACTAGACCATACTATATGTTTATAACCAACGGACAATGGTCAAGGCATAGTCACACTAGATGACATGAGCAAACAAAAAGATATATATGTTTCTTCAAAAAAAAACTGT
>ONZK01003262.1:103082-113742 GCA_900322385.1 Pharnaceum exiguum
GGGGGGGGGAGGTTGGGTTGGGGGACCTCATGGAGGATAAACAGATCCAAACTCAGAAGAAGTCTTCATAACCTTATAAAATGGATCAAAAGTGCATCCAAATCCTGCGAAATGAAGACCGCAGAAGGGAACTATAGTTATTCAACATTTCTGGAACTATTTTGCACTCACAGATAGATATAGCTTGAACAGGTAAGATGAACCACAAACATGCTGCAGTTAACATCCAAAAAGCTTCATGGAAGCCGAGGGTGTGCATAGATTGGGGGGACAAAAACAGGATCATTAGGTCAAATTTCTCAGGAGGTCTCATTGCAGGCCAAGTTTATCAGGTCTCACTGTAACATGCACAGCAAAATCACTAATACAATAACATTTCCAATATAGATAAAAGACGTGGATAACTGGATACAGTAATTAATAATCTGAATAAATACGAAGGGAGTCTATTCTGGTCTGTGAAACCATGTATTGAATCTTTGCAGCTACTCTATAATTCAGAGGAGGTACAAGCATATAATCAAGCTTCAAAAAATGCAACCTTCCTTTACAAAATACATTCTCATATAGAAATTAACAAAGTGGGCTGAGTTTGTTTGGAAAATCAATGGTCATAGCTACAATAATTGGTGTGAAGTGTCAACCCCTTTCTCAAATGAGATAGAGGTCCTCCTGCAAGAGGACATTTAGCTTTGGTTCTCTCAAAAAATCAACTTGGTCTTCCTTTCTTGGTAATGATAATAATACAACAACACCAACACAGCATTAATCCCAAATCCGTTTGGGGTCTGCTAAAACAGACCAAAAATGAATTCGAATAAGTACCACACATACACACACACTCTCACAACACACACGCACTGACACACCCGAGAAACAAAAGCATAGCAACTCAGAGGAAGCAGACAATCCAACTCAAGAGAGTAAAAGCCTCTTTGCACGATGTCCATATCTAAACCTAAGTATAAGCACAACCATATCATCAAGTAAAGAGGCTCTCGAGATACAGTTCATATCCTAGTGCAGAAATGCAAGAAAACAAGCAAAACTCGCAGAAGCCCCAGATGAGCCTCTAGCTACGATCAAACGTCAGAAAGAGCAGTCAAGCCCGCCCAGCAACAACAGTGACAAACTCGATTTTTTTATAAAAAAAGAGTTGCATTTCTCTTCTAGGAATTCCATCTCAACTTAAGCACAAAGGATTACATTCCTAGAAGTGTGGAGAGCTGGACTACATGAAGCCTGACTTCTACCATGGTCCATAGTTGACATAACGAGTTAACGACACATCAACTAATTGCCAGGTCAGCACAAACCCGAGTTTTTTTTACTTATTTGCTAATGAACTGTATTCAGGGTTTGGGAAGGGAACACTATTACTGCTTCCAGATCCAACAGCATTGCAAATTTAATGCCGTCACCTAACCATTCATATTAACACTTTGGTTCTTCCATATCCTGATCCTTACGCCAAATTGATCATACATACATATATATAAAGGACGGAACTGAAAATCTGCAACACATTCCTAGCAAATTGAGCAGAACACTGATCATACTCCTCAGACAACTTTATGCATCCATCTAATCCAAGACAATCATCATCAACTTGTCACATCCAATCATGAGCACAAGAAATAATCTCAAATCATCTGATAGTCAATTTACAACTGTAAAACCACACCATTAGCCATTATACCATATTCACAGGCGTAACACAATCAAACTTCTAACACCACTACGTTATCTCCATAATGTAAGTACCAATGAGTATGAACCTCCGCTAAGCATCTTGACAACATACCACCCACCCCGCACCCCCAAAGAAAAAAAAAATCATCCTCGAAGAAACAAAAACACATTCATCACTCAATGAATCAATCGACCCATCATCACTCAATTATCACAATATCATGCTTCAAAACAGTTCATTCCAAGTTTCCAACTAGAAACTAATTTATCGTAATCTCAACTTAGGCTCCGTTCTCCAAGATTCGTACCCACTTTTTAATTCACTTCACTATAGTTTATAAATTTGGACGAAGGGAGTACATTCTATATATCTCTCTCTAAAAGTGAATGTATTAGTTTTAGGCACAAAAATATGATGGGTCATTCGATCGGATGGTCCGCCCAGCTTCTTTTTTTTCGGTTCAGTTCAGTTGCAAGGAACAGAGCCTTAATTTAAAATTACAACTAATCTAATTCCAGAAGTAGCACTTGTCACATTGTCTCTTATCACACTAATTAATTCATTCAATGTAAAATAAATTCTTCTAACACCAAACTAAAACAAAAAAATATCCACCGTGGCAGCTCAATAAATAATCTTTCAAATAAAAAAAAGGAAAAGGAAAAGTATTTACCGAGGGATCGAACTTCATCTGCCAAAGCTCAGACGGGGGTGACTCAAGGGTAGCAATAGTATCATTACTGTCAACGTTAAAAACCCTAACGAAGCTATCAAGAGAAGCAGAGGCAGCAGTAACGCCGTCAGGGGAAGCAGCAACGGAGACAACGCCAAGAGAGTGGCCAGTGTTAGTACGGTCCAATATAACGTCGTCGTCAGCCCGGCCCACTTGCCATAGCCTCACGGTCTCGTCTAGGGACCCTGTTAGGAGGAGTGGGTTTGGGCGGGTGGATGTTGCTGGGACCCATGTTGCGCACCAGATTGAGTCCTCGTGGGCTGTTTCGAGGGACTTTAGACCTGCGATTTTCATTTTTTTGAGTGGGGGAGAGGATAGTAGTGGGTTGAGGTGAGGTTGTGAGTGGGAGGAGTTGAGTTTTAATTTTAAGTGTTGGGTTAGTGTGGGAGTGTGTTTTTTTCTTCTTCTTCTTTTAGGGGATTGTGCTATTGAAGTTAAACTTGGTTGAGAGTTGAGAGTATTCAGATTTTCTAAAAGAAAATTATTTTCTAAATTAGATATTACTAATTCTGTTTCACAAATTTATATATGTGAGATTGGCTTGTTAATGACACAAAAGGTTGATCAATGACCCCTTGATTTTCTATGCAGTTATAGAGTCATATGGCAAATTATCATTTTTAATATAGATTTATGGAATTGCCTTACCTTTAATAATATTAATAATTCCGACGGAAAAAATAATAATATTAATAACAAGTGGAATTGTGCTGTAATTAATAAAGGTATTTTTAGGAAATTTCAGCTAGTTTCGTAATATGTATTCTCTATCTCTAGAATGGTACTAGTAATGAACCGAAGAGAGTATTTTATTAATATACTTTACAATTATTGTGTGAATTCATTTCATATATGAGACGGGTCATTAATGACGTAAAACGTTGAGTACTCTCGGTTGCTTCCCTCATCCCCCATGGCACATCTATTGTTTGTTATCTCATGTACCAGCCAAAATTATACTCTCTCCAGTTTTCTTTTTTCCTATGCATTTCTATATTGGGCTGGTTTTTATTTAACTTATGGTTTTCCTTATTTGGGCCGGACTCATACTCAAATTTACCATTCTGACCCTCCCTCACAACACTCTCATCTCCCCTTATTTTATTCCCCACACTCATCCCACTCTCATTTTTTTATTCCTACTCACACAAAACCCACCCCATCTCACGTCTCTCTCTCTCTCCTATCTCATTTCCCCCCAAACTCGCTCATCTCCTTTCTTTCTCACTCTCTCTACTCTCCACTTGTACAACAACCCAGAAACGCACTACCCACCCTTCACATCTTCAACCAGTACCCTTATACTAACACAGAAAATCAATTAACCAACCCATAAAATCAACCCACTAACCTAGAAATCCAACCCATAAGCCCTTAAAATCAAACCACAAACTAGAACTGAATTTTTTTTTTGTACCTTTCTTTTCTTTTTTTGGTACCACTCGTACAACAAAAACCCAGAAACCCACTACCCAGAAACCAAGCCGGTGATTGTTTTATGTGATGTCGGTGCTTGAGTTTTTGCCATTTAGTGATAAGTTGGAGAGTTGGTGACTTCATTAGGTATAGGTGTGTTGCCATGTAGTGATTCATGTTTATTTTTGATCTTGGTGAATGGTGTTTGTTAGATGTTCATGGGTTTATTCTTGGAAGTGAAATGGTATGACTGTATGAGCCTTTGGGTTTATTCTTATAAGTGAAATGGTATGCCTTTGGGTTTCTGGGTAGTGAAATGGTATGAAAAAACAATCAGAAGTTTGGTTCTGCTACTTTGTTTTACATATGCCACGGCCATCCTTTGCTCTCTCCGTCACTCTCTCTCCTGACGTTTTCATCTTTTTAATGTTTTTTCCAAATGGCATTTTTAGTAATTGTACATATACAATAAGGACAATTTGGTAATTTTACCCTCACTTTTGAGGGCTCCTAAAAACTTGTGCTAAAGTGATCCATAAGAAAATAGAAAACCGGAGGGAGTAGTTACTCTTTCTCTCTTATGTGTTATGTGCTATGTATGGCAATATAGTCATTGTAACAGAGAAGGACTTAAGTAGTGTATAGAAAAACACTTTCGTTCTAAAATTACAGCGATTGAATTGTCTTGAAGTGGTTTTTGTACATACGTTTGAATTTGTTGAATTATAAGTAATATAAAAGCTCAAATTCCCTTATTTTAAGAAACAGTTATGCCTTTTTTAATTTTGTGAGACATAATTGAATGCTTTGAAATCTGAATCTAGCAAACTTGAAAATAAAATAAAATGATGCGAGATGTTAAAATTGTTCAAAACACTAGCGACAAAGACAAGTTTGAAGTGCTTGCAATTAATAGAAAGTTGTCGAATGACATTATAGTATGTTTTGCATATATTATGATGATATAATAGGTCTTTACTATAATAGTTACGGCAACGATCGAGTGTAAATCCCAATTCAATAGGGGTCCTCGGGGTCAGGACGTATGCAACCTTACTCTTGTTTAAGAAAACAGAGAGGTTGTTTCCGGGATTGACTCATGCATTACTGCATTGAAGTATTGACTTCCAATAACTTCAATAAAAATAAGAAGTATTGGAATGTTTTGTAACCATTTTGCTATTGTGCATAATCACCTAAAGATGAATGCCCTTAATATCTTCTTTTAGTTCGTTTTTTTTTTTAATCTTTGGCACCATATTGTCTAGAAAACTTTTTACTATGAATACTATCTTTGACCTATTGATGTTAGTCTTTGCATGGTAGAGTATAGAAGAGGCGAATTATGTTGTATTGTATTGGCTTAATTATTAAAATAGGGAAGGCTCTATTTATATTAATTGAAAGGAGTTTATGCTGCAGTAATACGAGTTGTACGAACTTGAAGGTAATTTACGAACTTTAAATAAGGGGTCAAGTTGGGATTATTGGAGGTAATTTACGAACTTGAAATTATTGTGGGATATTCAGCCAACTTGGGATTATTCTGGGTAATTTTGCCTTTTTAAAATTGAGGGTTATTGATGCGTATTGTCGTTACACCACAAATTAATGTATTCCCTAAATAAACTAATTAGGTAGATGAGATAAGTACGGGTCGGTTCCACGAGGAAGGTGTTTTGTTTTATGTGATAATTCAAGGAAATAACTATGTCACAAAAACTACTAACAATGACTGACACAACTTAAAGACAATAACTAAGGAACAATCCAAGGAACGTTACTAAATATTTGGGGGCACATTGTGTGGAACAAAGATCTAACTAAACTAACGTACTAACTAACGACTAAACAGTAGACGACTTATACTCAGTAAACAAATAGCAATCCACCAAATAATCATGTTTAATCATCGACATGTTCATTAGCAATATTCAATAGAGTGGTTGAGGATCCCTATACGATAGATTTCCCTATCCTCCCTTAATTGTAATTAAACCCCAAACGACCACCAGAGCCTTCTATTAATAAGATAAACACAACGACGCGGATTATTCAAGTAATAAAGCATTACAAACTAGGAAGATCCAAGCCTAAGTAACAACGCACGACGGGCTGCATTTCCCATTTGTATAGGACATCTTCGTGTACCAGAAATTCCCGAATTGTTTAGCATGGCTTGACTGGGTAAATATGATATCCTTACCGCCCAAGAGGCGTTGCATTTGGGATTTGTCGACTCTTATCGAATCGAATCATAGAAAAATTCAAGTGTGAATAAATTGTCAAATGAACTCCGAATACGAGGCAGGTGAGAAGTCTATCAAAAAATCGAGCCTTATCATTCATTTGAAAACTCTTGCTTGAAAGGGGTATAGACCAATAGGTCTTACGTGTAAAGGGTCAATTCCCCATGACTCAAAATTTCCTTTCCAAGCTACATGAAAATGATTTACGGAAGTCCACAGAAAAATTATGGCTAATTGCCCAAAGTAAGAAGCAAAAATAGTTTGATAAAGACGCTCTTCGGGAATCTCATAATGACTCTCGAAGTCATGTGCGGTAGCAATCCCAAACCAAATATGACGAGTAGTCGGGTCCTGAGCTAAGCCTTCCGTGGAATTGAAAATCAAACGATGAAATTCGAAAAAAATCCAAACAAGATTTTAGAATCGAGTTGGAACATAAAAAAAAGGGATCCGATGACACGAGGATCCAATTTATTTTGAGAAAAAAAAGCTTTTCTAAATCGAAGATTTCTAATTGAATTTGAGGGTAAAAACAAAATCCATTCATCCAATCTATTGGCAGACGACCAAAAAACACCATTTCTTTTTTAAATTGTTCTTCCTTCACGATTGAGACATAGAACAAATTCCGAGATGATTTTTCACAGTCTATTCGACTCTGGGTCAGAGGGACAAGAATGTCTTTTGGGGTTTTTTCTAAAAAAAAAAAGATTTCTCCACACTTTGTATCCAATCCTTAGAATACTAGGTAGCAGCAGACCCCTATCTCTTCTTCGGCTGCGGGATAAATCGGATTTAACCTAGATTAAATTTCATGCCAATTAGATGTTAAGCATCTTACCTTAAAACTCTAATTGGTTACCACAGGTTTTAATGAAATTAAGCAATTACGGACTTAACTATCAAAACGAGCAATAGAGCATGCACTAAACACAATAGGTAATTAATCCATTAAGCTAACACATATCCATGACATTCAAACAAATGAAACTTCAATACTAAATAAAACCAATGATTATGATTAAGAACGATTCTCTAGTCTGAAAAACATAGAATTACATGGAGAGCCCATTCAAAGGCTACGTTAACTCTCTCGCACCATAAGTTACTGAGTATAAAAGACTAACTAAACATATTACAAAGAATAAATAAAATAAAGAAAGGAGGACTCATGGAAACAGATGCTAATATGTGAGGAACTCTGAGTAACGGCCTTTTCCTGTGTCCTGAGTACTAGCTTGTATTGTTGCACGTCTGTCTCCTTTTCTCTTCTTTCTTCTCCTTTGCAACGTGTGTAGCAGAACATATGGGTGTCTTCCCCAAGAGGGGGAAAACATGTATTATTCTTGGATGGAGTTACTGTATGATGGTGTCTTCAATATATAGTGGAAACTAAATATTTTATTGCCTTCTTCAGTGTTTGAGATAAGGAAGGTGAATAATCTCAATACGACTCTTTCTTTCTTGTTTCTCCTTGCCATATTGTAATTGTATTGGCTTTAGGAAAGTCTTGAATAGGAGAATAAGATATTGAGAAGACGTGACTTGGGCTGCAAGGTGATTTAACCACAAAAATATCTCCTCACGTGCAAACCACAACTCTGAGGAATAAGGAGAGGAACAGTCCTGAACTGTGTAAAACAGTCTCGCGCATTCAACTTTATTCCCATTTTACGCATTTAAAACGACTTTATCTATTAAAACTCTTAAAATTAAAGTTGTAAATGACACAATAATCTTGAAATAGCATCTTCAATCAGCTCCAACGGATCATTGATGTAAAAGTTATGAGATCTGCAATATTAGTTAATGACACTAACCAGTTTCGCACTTTTATCTTCGTTATGTATCAAATTTGTCGAAATGCATCTATAACATAAAAAAAACGTAATGAGATCATTTGGGCACATTATCTAATCAAAAGAGCAAGTGATTTATGGGTAAACATATGTATAATTAAGCGCTTAAAATTTATCAAATTGAAAGGTATCCCATCTTATTATTAAGTATTATTATCATTTATTTTGTAATTACTAGTCAAATAAGAATGATGAAGGTAATCTATTTCAGATTGATGTTCTATGTATAATAGCCGATGATAAGAGAATAACTCATAATTAATAAAGTTGAAATTCGAGGTGTATTGAAGAAGAATATAATATATCAAAAAATTGAGTTAATGGCCGATTTGAATCTGTTCACGTAAATATACCCCGAAAAACGTTCTCTGGTATTGTTTCAATTGATCAGTACCATCACAAATTGTTGATCATCAAATACTTGTACATGATTCTTATTCTACTTATATATAAATTAAGGAAGACATAACTTAATATTTTATTGTTGATTACTGCATCTAGGATAGATTTAGAGAGACCATTCCCTCGTAATATCCTATACACTGTAATATATAATATTTTATAATATTATTATATATTACAGTCTGTACATGAGTCGGACATAAGATTGTCAAGGGGACGTGTATGGATCAGGTCAACCTATACACGAATCTGTAAAGGGTATGGACGGTTCAAAAAATGATCGAAGATCCTCACTCGGATTCCTTGTTTTTCTGGATTTTCCTAAGATCCTGTGTAGCATCATAAGTTGTCTGGGCAGAACTATGATTTTTCAGGGTAACTCCTCACGTTTTCAGTTTAGTTACTCGAATAATTGGCATTGTTCGAATATTCTGTACAGTTTTCAAATTTTCTGGGTAGACTGTTTGAATTTGTTGAAATTACAACGTGTATGGATCAGATTCACCGTCACATTAAATAATAACCCATCACAGGTAGTAATATCATTTCCACTTATCAATTTGACACAATAATCCCAATTGAAAGAACGATTCTTGTTTGGTCCAGTCAATTCTAACTGAATACTAGTTTAACTCTATGTGTTGGTCGATATCCATACCTTTAGAACTTGATATTGAACATAAAACTGTCGGGGACGTATTTAAAAACATGGTCGATAGCCATACCCTTAGAACTTGATGTTGAACCTAATTTCTTTTTCGCAAAGGGAATTTGTTTAGCGTGTGACTTAAGGTGTACATGTAATGAAGAAAGAAGGATGATAGAAAAGAGAGTAGGTTACGAAAGTAGAGTATCTCTTAAAAGACGAGGGGAGATATATGATGTGTGCTATAGTGTAATTCTTTAGGAAAAGAAACATATTGATGTTTTTAGGTTTTTATACTTCCATCTAACATTAACAAGACTTGATATGCACTTTGCTTGACTAAAAACCATTATCGAATCCTTCGACTTGATATTTATATACCCCAATAGGATATGAAAAAACCTACACTCAATTGGATATGTTCTTAGATTTGATAGGTAATTCAAGTAATGGTTTTTACAATTCAAGTACTAACTTTGTAAAAAGAAAAAAGAATTTTTATTAGAGACCCATGTCTTATTTTTTTTAAAACACTACAACATCTACAATTCTAATCTCGACTATGGCTTAATTTGAGGCTGTTGTGAAGTGTATAACTGTCAAATAAAATATGAAGTGTTGAGCAAATATTTAATAAAAAGTGCTCTAATGATGTGAATAAAATACTTTTAAAATTTTGACAAACACCGTAAATTTTCAAAAGTACTTTCACCAACGCACCCATGATTTCTCACTAGCGACCGAATTTAGTTGGCTGACTGACATGGGAGTGACATGGAAAGCTCCAATCCTTTTCCCAATTCTCATCCCCTTTTTCCATTTTACATTACAGTACATAATTGTCCACATCCAGCGGCTTCGCTCTCGCCAAATCGTCTTTTTGTCCACCACCCATTAAATCCCACCTACGTGTCCATCCCTTAAACCTCCACATCATCACTCTCCTCTCAATTTTCCCACCATTTCTGCCAATTCACTTCCCTTTTCACCTTCCTCTTCCTTCCCCTTTCTTCCCCGTACTCTTCTTTCTTTCCTTTTTCAAATATACCATCAAAACCAAACTAGAAAGAAATTGGTGGTGTATTAATTGGGGGACGATTTTGGCGAGAGAACAATACCAAACTATTGCATTCTCCACCAAAAAAAAACAATTATTTCCATTGTGTTGCATGTCAATTGGCAGCCTAAGAAGGTCGATCAGATGAAGCGAGTTTTCGCAATTTCGCGTCCTAATAATCATTATATATTCCGATGTAATTTCCTCCGCTCATTTTCTCACAATCCAGGTAACCCAACCAACCAACCAACTCACTAGCCAACTAACAAAACTGAATTTTCATTAATATTTATTCTTTTTTTCTTTTAACGAATAAAAGAAACCTTTATAAGATTTTGTTGTTAGTTGAATTGATTACCAAAAAAAAAAGAAGAAGAGAAAAAGTAACATCTGATTAAGGTAATTGATTATCGCTGTCATTAATGCTTCTTTCTTTTAATTATTATTATTATTATTATTATTATTATAAAATAGAACTAATTGTGACCTGCCAAGTAATTAGTGTGATTATTTTGAAATTAAAACACTTGGCACGGTATATTATGTTATGATATTCGATACTGACAACAGAAATTTGAAAACCACTTTTTCCGGTTTCAGAAATT
>ONZK01003262.1:118051-134318 GCA_900322385.1 Pharnaceum exiguum
GGGGGGGGGGGGGGGGGGGGGGGGGGGGGGGGGGGGGGGGGGGGGGGGGGGGGGGGGGGCGGTTTGACGGTTGACACAGCCTTTGCCCAGCTGAGACTTGGTTTTATAGTGTTTCCGCTCTTGAAGCAAGTTTAACTCACAATATACATGTGATTGCTTTGGTTCGTCATAATTCTTTGTCAAACTCTTTTCTAATTTGGTTCATTATATTTCTGTCAAAGAACAGAATTATTTTTTTAACCAATATTGTAAGGTTATGAGTTCACAATATAATTATATTAGTGTATCATTTCAAGCTTGGCAACTTAGGTAAAGAAAGCAATCTAGCATGGTAACTCCTGTAATTACTCTTCCTATTTAGAATCTTGAGATGCTATATCAGGGAAGAAGGTTACTATGATGTACAGTTTTGATTGGTGAAATCAGCATTCTCTCAAGTTAGTTCTTGTTGTTTTCTGACAGGCTATGCTTGAAATTAATCAACATATGCACAGAATCTGGAAGAAGCAGAACGAAGAAAAATCCCTGCAATCAAGTGTATCTTCATGGATCATGAATCTTCCTTTTGATACCAAAGTCAAGGAGTGGTTAGCGACAGAAGAACAATACAAGCGAGATGTACAGATGAAAAACATTCTTCCTGCTGTAGCTGACAAGTTCCTTATTGGTTACCAAGAGGGTCAAAGGGGAGCTAGCATCCTTTGCTTTGACGAAATTCAGGTTAGTTATTGCTACGATTATAAGAGTGTATATTGGTTGTAATCCTTGCAAACTTCATGAACCTCCTCAGAAATATTGGATCAGTTCATTCTTCTTGTTGATTTATAATATATGCTGTATTATGTATTTGATGTTTGCTTTATATTTTCCCCACTAAATCAAAACATATTTTCACCCTCCATCCAGAAATGGCTGTCCAGTCTTCTCAACTTAAAGAATTTACAGGAAGTGACCAAAATAACCTTAGCCCGTAATTTAACTTCATTCATTCTCGCACAACTGTTTTCTGACCTAATTTTGCAATATTTCTCCTCTCCCTACACACTCCACCCCCAACATTCTCCACCATGGGCCATGGGCACTCTCTCCCCTACCCCAATTGCTTCTCTGGTGCTGCATTCTCTCCGCCCATCACCTGGTTCCCTCTTGTTGGTGTCGCCCCAGACTAAATTCGTCTTTTTATCAGCTTCATCACCCACACAAACTTTTTCAATTTGGAACATATCCACCCTTTTCTTTATTGTTTAAACTATCTTTATCCATGGTAATGAATTGCTTGATAGGACAGTGACAGGTTGTGCTGGAAGTGGAGAATTAGTGATGGGGGTGGGAGGGTGATGTGAAGAGGTTACAGAGTGAGGTGCTTGAAAAGAGTGAGGGTGGCATCTAGGTAGGGTATTGGGCAGTGATGGAGGTAGGTGTGAGGACTGAGGAGGGAGATTAGAGACCGGATTAAGATTTGAGGGTAAATCGGGAAGTTTAGGGAATATATAGCTTAATTTTAGAAAGTGGACAATTATTTCTGGATATCTACAAAATTGTATTCTAGAACAATAATCAAGTCTAGATGGAGGGAGTAGTTTTTTTTTTTGTAGAGCAAAGGAGTTTCATTAATTAATTCATTCATTCATTCATATGACAAGTTGTAAGATACATACTCCTAGATGGAGGGAGTAGTTGAGGTACATTAAGTTATTAACTTTATGTAACTCTATTTTGGGTGCGTTTGGGGTTGAGGTTAAACTGCTGCCAAAGTGATTTCTACAGCACTTTTTATTTTTTTGAGTGTTTTGGAACTTTCCAAAAGAGCTGTAAGCCTGTAAGTGAAAGTGCTTTCGGATAAATGGGTCTCATCGCAAATTTTCTCACCGCTGCCATTGTGGTGCTGTAGACTACCGCAACGCAGTTCAATTGTAAAAGTACATCATTACCCGTTTCACTTTTATTTTTTTTATCAAACCCTTTTACTTTAAACTGAATCTAGCTAGCTTTTCGTCTGTAGGTCAGACACCTTTACCCAATTGCCAATGTACGCTACAGTAGTATGTTGTTACAGTGTTACTAGTGGTAGAGTGCCAGAGTGTCAATAGCAACATATTAAACTCCAATCATATTCGTAATTACATCAATCTTTTCTATTTAACATTAACAAATTGTTCTTGGAAAAATATTAACAAATGGTGATCCTATTTTTTTCCGAAATGAACTCCACCATAGTTGTTTATGAATTTATATATGCAAGTATTTAACTTATAAAAAAAGGGGAATTATGTGTCTAATATTGCCTTTTTATTCTAATGACAGCAATTTTAAAATAGGTCTCCAAACACCAAACTGCTTTCATTGACAGCTACAACACTTTCTCTGCAGCACCTTTTACAGCACCGCTACAGCTACAGCACTTAACATCAATCCCAAACTCAGCCTTTGTATTAATAATTTCATATTAAGGTTGAGAAATGAGTAAACTTAGAAATGTGGTAGTGGCAAATATTGCAGATAAATGAAAACAGAGCACTGCTTATATTGGCTGTGCAATGCTCAATATAGTGAGGACATTATAAATCATGAGGTAGCGGCGAAGGGAGGCCTAAGAAATCATGGATTAGGTTACTTAAAAAGTATATGGTTTTACTTGAATTGGATGACAGTGTGGTTAAGTAAATTGGACTACGACAATGTTGTTGTGTGACAAAGAATTCAATATTGGTTTGAAGTATAAACTTTGGTAGCTTTATAGAAAATGTCCTGTACTCTCTGTAGACCTGCAATTATAATCTGTCTGTACGGCGATCACAGTCCATATTCCGTATCTCAACTCTTTCTTTTCAGCATATTCTTCTTTTTTTTAATCTCTTTTTCAAATGAGTATTCTTTTTCTGTTTCCCAAAGCCTTAGCCCCAAAACCACTTGGGGTAGGCTTGCAGGGATCAAATGGGTCCACACACCACAAGCACGTGTGCGTACACACACACACACAAACCAATTTGATTCATGTGCAAGATGTGGCCATCTTTGATGCGTTGCTTGCACTAGCTGACCTCGCAAAATTCCCCCTTTATTATTGTTTCGGACCAGCAATGAATATTATTCCCTCCATTCCAATTTTATCTTCAACTCTAATGATTGTGTGAGTTTTAAGGAAAAACACATTTGGCTTAAAAAAGACTCATTCACCCTCATACTATTATGTTATTCACATGGGTGCATTTTTAGTGTGTGGGGGTAAGAAGGGTATAATGGTAAAAGAGAGTGTGAATGCAAAGAGATTTTTACCATAATAAGAAGGTGGAAGATAAATGTGGAATGCCCAAAATGGAAAGGTGCAAGATAATTGTTGAACGGAGAGAGTATAAGGATTTTTTTTTCAGTTACAGAACTTACAGTTTATGCTTAAAATTTGATCAATACTCAGAATGTACTTGTGTGGAACTTTGGATATTGGTTTTAGGGCTTTTTGGAACTCGATAGTACTGGGTAGTGGGTACTGCATATTGGGAAATGATTTTCATCCAGGAGACGCTGTTTAGAACTGAAACAAGTTTTCAAAGAAAAGGGTGAAAAAGAAAAGAGAAGAAGAAAAAAAATTAATTGCTTGATCTTGTGGTTGGCCCATACAGTGTACAATTCTACCCGTCAAATTTAGTCAAATGCTGCATCTCACCAAATCTGCATGTAAAAGTGCAACTCGGGGATGCCTCAATGTACTATGAAGAGTTGAGTTGACTGTTATACTGCTCTTCTAATATGTAGTCTGTTCTAGTTGTGTATAGCAGTAAGCTTGCCTATGTTTCCCAAACGCCTTTCGAGAGGGCTGACGAGATTGAATTTTGTTTGTAGCTCTTCTGATGTGGACTATGTGTGATAAGTTTCTTCTTGTGATCGTAATCCTCTCTTTGGGTGGAGAATGTGTGCTGTGACATTCAAATATGGTTGTGGATTAATGAATTCAACTTTGGTGTTGATATTTCATCCTGACCCCGAGCACCCCCATTTAATGGGGATTTACACTCGGTTGTTGTTGTTGTTGTTGTTGTTGACTTTGGTGTTGATATTTATGATGATTAGCCTGCTGCACAACATAAGTTTAGTTCTATTTGTTTTTTAGTCTCCTTGCCTCCTTAGGCTAACAAATGTATGTTCTATGTCCATATATTTTGTTCTCAGTTTGCTTACTGTTTTGATCAGAGTCATTTTTAAGTTGTCTCTTGATGATAGGATGTTTTTGCCACTCATTTCAACTTCTGATTTCTTTGCTCTCTACCAGACTGTTGATGTATTTGCTATAATCGCCTTATCTGGAATTGTTAGCAGATTGTTGAGTACTGGAACAGTTCTTGTAGCCACTAGTAATCGAGTTCCTAGAGACTTGAATCAGGTAAAATTCTGTCATCTTGGATCTTTTACGTGTGTTTGATGAGAGAAGGTTATGTACCTGCTTTCAGATTATTTGTCCTCCTATTATGCTTTCACATTTCTGTTATGATGGTATTTAAAGTGTTTAATTTTTCAGATCTGTAATTTCCTCAAAAACTTTACCAAAATGTGTTGCTAGAATGCTAGTGAAGCTGAAGGAAGCTGTAAGCTGTCCTGCCTTGTAAATGAAACTTATGCTACTAGTTATATTTAAAGATAACTTCTCCCGCCATTTGTCTCACAAATTTGGGCCCTCTTTACTGATCAAATACATATGATTCTTTTCAAAAAAAAAAACATATGATTTGTAAAGGTGCCCATCAGTTTCCTGAACTTGACTGACTTATAGTCATTCTATAACCTTTCTAGGCATAAGCCATTGATCTTACTGGTTTGCGTAGGGTACTTGTTTCATCTGTTTAGCAGAAAAGGGAATCTGCAGAAGAAATAGTCATGTTTTAAGGTTCTCGACCTTGTTGTGCAATATCATAATTGCTTAGGTATCTCTAACCTTACTGTGTAGCCTTTTCTTTACCGGTTTCTTCTATTAGAATTTTTTTTCTTAGGATGTACCCCAGTTAACTTTTCCAGTAAGTTTCTAATCCCTCTTGCAGCAACCTGTCTGCGCTGGCTTTGGTCTGCTTTTCCAGCAGGATCAGCCTTAAACCTTTAGAAAAGTCTTACACGATTAACTCATCTTCTTGCGCATATCAGTTTCTTCCATAACCCAAATTTGTCAGTAGACTTAGTACTCTGGTTGGCGAACAACACGGACAAGTGTTCGGAGGGTTGTGCAGGCCGTCAGGCTTGATGGCATGCGTCTCCCGCGTTATTGTTTGATTCTAGTTGACCCTATTTGTAGTGAGGTTAAAGGTTTGTGTTTGGTTTTTTTCTACTGTTTTGCGTCACTATTACAAATTTACAATTGCTTTCATCCTTGGTTAAAATTGAGACATCATGAGCATGTCCATTCTGCCTTCTCAGTGGTTTGTAATGTTTGCAAGTGAAAAGATTGATGTATTCCATTCTGGTGATAATCTCTTTATTTGTCAGAAATTTGTTTGAGATTTCTTTGGTAAGATATGCTTGCAAGTTAGATCTGGTGGATCCTTTTCTTGTGGACTTATTTGTGTTGTCATAACCACAATGATAACAACTTAACAACTAATCGGCTTCCCATTTTCAAGTAATACGTATCTGAGGTTCGAGATATTTTGATTTTTGAGGTCCCATGACTTCACCTGGAAGGTTGAATTCCTTTTCTTACTTTTTTTGTATATATCTGACGATATTGGTGTCTATTATTTTTCCAATGTGAGTGTGTGCCCATAAAAAAGACACTGCTGGCGCTTAGTTTTCTGCAACATGTTATTTCGTGGTCCCGAACTACTGAAACTTTTAATCTATGTGATCATTAATTAGTGAGAGTTCAAATGTCTCTCTCTTGTGATGCTTTTTGTTTGTGGAATTATGGGAGAAAAGGTGTTCGGCTGGAAAGAAAATGAACTTTTAACGGGAAAAAGAAAGAAACCTGCTCGGAAATGTCAAAGGCATATTCTGATCACCAAAATTTATCAGTTTGGAACGTACTCAAATGCGAGTCTCGCAGGCTATTTTTGATTACTACTCAATTCTTTGTTGTGTGTGATCATTTTATTAATACTCAAATATCAAACATATGGATATTGTGATTGTTTTTCTTGTGAAGGTTCTACTTATAGGTTCTGAAACTTTTTCGCGTTTTAGTTAGAGGTTGGTGTTCAATTAATTTTGTCTTTGCAGGATGGAATGCAGAAAGAGATATTTGAATCATTAGTTGAAAAGCTGGAAGAGCATTGTGAGATTGTTCCGATTGGAAGTGACATTGACTACCGCCGATTTATTGCTGAAAGATCTATAAACCAGGTCTTGCTGAAACTCACATTTTGAATTATCCGCATACTTACCAATAATCATTTGATAATCTGTCCACTGTTGTTATGGAAGCTCCTCTAACTTTGGGTCTGTTAATCTACAGGCTCACTACTTCTTTCCCCTAAATAGCAAGGCGCAGCAAGAATTTGATAAGTTGTGGCACAGCATCACTAGTGAGTATGGAGGGGTTGTGATGTCTAAGACGATCCCGGTTATGTTTGGCAGGTATGTTTCAGATGTTCAGGACTATTGTAGATCATCCTATTGTGAGCCCCAACACCTTTCTTATACTTTACAGGACACTAAATGTTCCAGAGAGCTGTGCTGGGGTGGCGCGGTTTTCGTTTGAGTATCTCTTCGGGCGACCGGTAAATTAGCTCTCCCATTTTCCTGCTGTAACCAGGCAGTTTTAGCTGTGATTATATCTTGAGAATCATGCACAGAGCTAATGATGGATCATTGCGCTGAATGGTTGATTAGACAGTATGCAGTGTGTGTAGATTGTGTAACATAGACCTGCATTGTTCAATAGGAAGTGAACTTTTTTTACTTACTAATATTGTTATACTCTCATTCCATAACTTCATTAGGAAGCTAAGATGAGTGTTGAGGATATCTTAACTGAAGTTAAATGTAGAAGATGTTAATGTCTTGGTTGAGGGTTTGTCCATGAAGTGAAAGGTCGCTAATGAAAGTACCAAGTCATTCATTTCCATGCTAGATAAAACCTTTCCTTTTTTTTTTCTAGTTTTTCTAAAAGTTCGTCCATTCCTTACCTTTTGTTATTATCACAATTATCTAGGATATCGCTTTAAAGTATTATGCTCTTCTTGGAAGACGGCTTGTCCTTAGTGGCTCATTTGATACTTGGTTGAGGATTTGCGGCTTGTCCTTTCTTCCAAAAAGAAAGGGGTATGTTTTCCTTGGGCTTCCACAAATAAATGATACCTTTCTATTTTTGGAATAATCTTACACCTCTGTAAAGAACAGCATGTTGCCTCAAGAATAATTGCACCTCTGTACCTCTCAATTAACATTTTCAGTATATCCCGACCCCCGGCCACCCCCATTGAATAGGGATTACACTCGGTTGTTGTAATACAGAAATGTAAGGCTCCTTAATCTCTGCTGTTAGCATGCATATAAATTGTACTCTCCCAAATTTCAGGTATTTTTGTGTTTGGGCCATTTCCCTTGTTTTTTTGTTTTTGTTTAGAAAGCTACCTTGTGTTATAGTATAAACTACCCACATCCGCCCCAGGCCCCCACCCCCCCACTTGCATTCTTTTTCATTTTTAGATAAGAAATTTTTTTATTAATGGGTTGGAGGACAAGCTGTCCTCCTAATAGCAAATTGCAAGTTAGACCAATTCCTTTGCAAAATAGTCAAAGGATAGACTACAAATGCTCCAGCACTTTTAGCCCACAAAGAAGCTAAAAAAGTAACACGATCCCATAACAAATCAGGTGTATAAACACAAGCTCCTAATTTTGGGAAGACTCTTGCATTCCGCTCAAGCCAAATGCACCATAAGACAGCCATGAGTGCATTCTTTTTCATGTTGTGGAATACTGGGACCAAATCTCAAATTGTGGACCCCTTTTGCATATGCTTATTTTTCTCCCATCAAACGGTATTAGAGGAAACTTTGCTCCATTTTTTCACTTGTCTATGCCCGTGTCAAATGCAATATTGATAATGGTTTTAGAAACAGAGAGAGTAATGCACATCTTCTAATTATCATTTGGGCCTCAGACCCCCCCTGAAAATTTGTTATTTATGAAGTATCAAGAATTCATCAATTCTTATGTTCTTTGAATGTGTTATATGCTAAGTATCATGTAATTAGCTAGTACTGTAGTGGAGATGTTGTATGTTTTGTCATTTTAGGGGTTTGAAATTTGAATGGCTACAAAACTGTCTAGTACTTCTTATTTTTAGTGAAGTAATTGGAAGTCAATACTTCAATGGGTCAATCTCGGAAACAACCTCTCTGTTTTCTTAAGCAAGGGTAAGGTTGCGTTCATCCTGACCCGACACCTCCATTGAATGGGGATTTACACTCGGTTGTTGTTGTTGTTGAAGTCAGGGCTATTTCGTGTCTATGTGCAAAAAGATGACAGAACTATACTGACAGTGGACTTTGGGTTACCTACTTCTAATGCACTGTTAATATTATTCCTATAATTCTATATTTGCGACAATGTGGGGAATGTCAACATTGATGGATAGATCTGGAAGGGCTGAATACTAATGTGTTTGAATGGATCTTAAATTATTCATTGCATCTCAGTTTATTTCTATGGTTTTGGTTTTACCTCTAATATGTGAAGTTGCACTTTGAGATGATGGGCTCCATTTATTCAGTTGGAATATTTACTTGTTACTTAGGTTGGAGCAGCGGACTATATTGCAGTAGCAAATAATTACCACACTGTTTTTGTATCTGATATTCCAATGATGAGCATGCGCATCCGTGACAAGGTAAGGTTGTTTTTTCATGAGTTTGCAATGTCATTGTGCTCAGTTTTTTGTATATCGGTTGTAATGTTTTTTTAAGAAGTAACTTGGAATCTTGGATAATTGGGTTGGAGTGAATAAGGCATATTGCGTCCGTTCATGACAATTCATATCTATATTGGTCACTACTTCACTGTATCTTGCCAAAGTAGTTAAATTTTAGTACTTGTTCAAGTTTGAAAGTTGAAGGTTGCTATCCTTTTTTTGTTTTTTTTGGCGCTTTTGAACTTTTGAAAGTAGGTGCATGTATGGTAGAAGGCTTGAAGCCATCAAGCCATACACCCAGTTGTTCAATATAAGGGTTGATTCTTTCATGGAAGAAATTCCATCTCCCACCGTGTTATAGCCCTCGCGTGGTTTTTTTTCTTCTTCAAAATAAGGGTATCGGTTTAGCTTTTCACCGTGGTTGAAATAGCATGGGAAATTAATGGGAAATGAAAAGAAATCTCAATATAGCAAAGAAAGTAAAGTACTGAGTTTTTTTTCTCCTAGGAGTTCCTACGTACCGCCCTAGAATTTTCGTTTACTACCCAACTTTCAAGTGAAGTGCCATTGCCAATTAGGATTTTGTGATGTTATATGTTAGATTATGTAAGTCTGCATTGGCTGTAGGTCTCAAATTATAGGTCCATCAGTCCCTATCCATGTAAAGGCCTATACATTGTAGTTTTTGATCTAGTCCAAATTTATGTTTTTTTTCTTAGTCACTATGAATTCTCATGTATTTAACATTTATGTCACCCAACGAATCAAACTGCACGACTCAGGAAAAATCGGTAATTGGGTTCGAGACAGTTTTGGATTTCAGGTATGCCATGGTCACAACCCAAACAAACTAGGTTGTGTTTGGGTCAACTCCGAATTTTGAGCTTTTGGGAGATGTGTGGCGCAAATCATGTTTGGTCCTTAATAAATGATTCTAAACTGAAATGAACGGGAAAAAACTAAACTTGAAGTGAACCTTAAAACTGAAAGATACTGGATTGAACTGGAAAAATTATAACTAAAATTGAACTTAACGGAAAAAAAACTTAATTGAAACTGGCTTTGGATGTTGTTGTATCCCTTTCTAGGGGAATCATGAAGGCTAAAGTTCCTTTTATTCCTATGGAAGATCGTTTTCCCACATATTTTTTTAAGTAGGGGTCTATATGCAAAATGTCTTCACCGAATGCTTCATACGTTTACTATGTTGTTTGTGCAATTTGATTCAATTGATGGAGGACTATGATTTTGTGTTTTATAAGTTTATGTCTAAGTTGTTTTTGTATGTATGACTTACAGGCTCGGAGGTTTATCACTTTCATAGATGAGCTGTACAATCGTCACTGCCGTCTATTTTGCACTGCGGCTTGTCCAATGGAAGACCTATTCCAAGGAACAGCAGAAGGAACTCTTTTTGATTTGGAAAGGTGAGTAATCTTGTCTATAAAGTCATTTGTGTTAATCTTAAGGAACTCCTTGGACAGTATTTACCTCATATATGTATGTTTTCACTGGTTTTGAAATCCGCTAATCAACAAATCCACTTAATGTGTCACTGAAGTACAGGAACACAATATTGACATGATCCATATGGATGTCGATTGTGCTTCCTTGGTCTCAACAAAATTGCACATGGTTATTGTTTTGCTTTCAGTGATTGGGCAGTGTCAACAAGATGGGGAGCTGAGCAAAAGAAACATATCTACTCATTAGTGGTTCATCTTTTCAAGAAAGCCTGAGTAATCTAGTACAAACGTCTGTAGTTAACAATTTAAAGTTGCTTTTCAGCTTTCAGTTCGAAACGGAGATGGAAGGTTCAAAGCTTCGCCGAGATGTTTTAGCTGAAGGTAGTGTGAGTTCGGGCGGTGCCCCGTCTGGTATCACGTCTCTGCTGTCCGGGCAGGAAGAGATGTTTGCATTCCGTCGAGCTGTAAGTTGTTGCAGCTTTTAAGTCCTTAAATCCAGATTTTAGTCATTCCAGTGTCATGTTATACCCGGGAAAAAAGTGTCATGTAACTTAATCACTGGCTGTACCAACCGAACACGGTTTTAATCAAGACAAGATTTCTTACTTGTAGTTTGAACTTTGAACTTTTCTGGTTCATAACCGAAATTTAACCCCTCCCTTCTCAGAAGATTAATAATACATTAATACCTGCCACTTCAAGATGTTACTTATTATTTATTAATACCTGGATTTCTATTTATGCTGAATTTCTTAGGGTCAATGTGGAATGTGGTGCTAAAGAGGTCTTACTTTTTTTGTTTTGTCTGTATTATATCATCTCATCCTGCTGCTAATGTTTGTAATTGCGGAGATTCAAATTTGGATTGTTTGATATATCTATTCATATAACGTGGTATTGTTTAAGTTTTATGTATACTATGTTGCATTGTATTCTGGGTCAATCTCGTGATGTTGTTGCTAATGTTATGTGTTATATTATGGTAACAGAGTTTTAAGAGGGTTGCGGTAGCTAGGTTTAACTTTGAGGGCTTCCCTTGCAGGTTTCGCGCTTAATAGAAATGCAGACACCACTATATTTGGAAGGAGTTCGCCATCTTCATCCTTCTTTCCAAAGATAATCAGTTGATCTTGAAATGAATGTTATTCAGAATGACAGAATGAGATACTATCTCCAAAGGGGGATTTATGTCAGCAAGATTAGGGAGCCACTTAGCTGAGTACGAAGCAGCATTTGTGATGGCATGTTATGGGGTAGAGCCATAGAGGAACGGAAGCATGGCGGATTGGAGATGTTGAAGTGTCAGACCGTCTCAACCTGCTGCTGGAGCAGTTGTGTTTGGAGTATATTCTTTGTTCACCATCCAAGTGTCGCTATATCCGATTTGTTCACCATATTCTGTATCAATTTTCATGACTATGTATAGCAAATGACTTTTGTGTCTACTGAAGTCGATAAGAAGTAACCATTCTCCTTTTATACGTTCATATTCTTGTGTACAATCAATGTATGCTCCTCTTCCAGGAGTGCCATCATTTCATGCTGTATATGCTCTAAGAGCTGTGTATACCTGGTGTGTCACCCTTGTATGAAGTGCGTGGAACAAGTGGATGGATATATAACACATTGTTTTATGATTGAATCCTAATTCAGTTTGATAATGTACACGAGGATGAGCTCTATTTTAATGGTTGTCTTTACAATGACAGAATTGCACAAAGAAGTCGAGCTTCGATGTCTATCCAGTTGGACTACTGAAAAGGAAAGGTGATCTCATGACTTCTCCCTGGTGCTGAACGATGAGGAAGCCTGTTAATCTGGTGTCTGTGACGCGAGTCTCTTATATCCTGAAACATGATCGGTGACGAATTAGTTTCATGATTTTGAAATTTGTATTTAATTATTATTCAAGGAACCTGTTTACTGTTCAGGAGTAAAAACACTATTTGTAAGATGCATGATTCCAAATGAACCGATTCCTGGATAGGTCAGTCAGTACACCAACAACAACAACCGAGTGTAAAACGAGCAGTCAGTGTAAAGGGTAAAGCGAGCAGTATTCTCCGCCAGCTAGAATTCCAGGAATATTATTGTTCCTGCTAGTCAATGGTTGGAGCAGGGCTTCCAGAGTCACCTTCTCCGGGGAGAGGTTCTTGTTTTGATGTGCTGTAAAAATGTTTGGCCAGCTTGGACTATTATGTCCCACGTCACAATACTGTGGTGCATCATGTTATGTCTGATTGGCCATATTCACCTGTCACCTTCCAGACTTCCAGTTAAAGTCTATTTAAGCACAGATTTACTCTAAAGTCATTATTGTTGTAGCTTAAAGTTATTTGATAACCGGTGCTCAGAAAACTTGGCAAATCTCCTTTAGAACAGTTACTGTATACAGTGTTAGATAAGGTATTTTCGGTTTTTGTCAAGAAGAAAAAATTTCCTTTTCCGAGGATCAGCACTTACTGTGAGTATTCAATGTTTATTTTGGCTCTGGAGGACCTTGAAAGGGCAGTATATGCTCGGTTAGAGAGGGCCATCGTTACAGGGCAAGGAGATTTTCTGCACAAATCAACCACTGTTGCAATAACATAGCCATCCTTGCACGGTCTGTTTGGTCCACTTATGCAGCTTACTCTGTATCGTCTACCGCACGCTGCTCCGTTATCCCACAGGCAGTCACTCACTGATGCGAAGTATCCATCCTCAGGAAACTGGTCCTCGCTGTAACCACTGCACTTTGTTGCTGCATTATGGACACCAATGGAGAAGGGATACTGATTAGTTTTCCTTCTTGAGGGAGATCAGACTGCCGGTAGTCACAGATTCAATGATTTGGATGATAATGAGAAGCTTGGAAGGACTGGAAGGAGACTTAATTAAACTACAGAAACATTGCCTATGAAGGCAGTGCTTAGTGTTCCTTTTTTTCGGGTGCGTAGTGCAGATAGCCAGATTAATTGATGAGTTGTTAACTTCAGATAGCTACACAGTTAATGAAGACTAGCTATAATGGAATAACTCACGCAGATAAGGAGGATCATAGGAAGCCGCTGTCCCAACGTCTCCTAAAGCTTGAATAAGATTAGATAAGTGCCAAGTCAACAGCAAAACATACAGGCATGGCCTCATTTTTCTTTTGCTCTCCTTAATCTCGTATGATGTACGTGTGTTTAAAGACAAGGGAAGAGAGTATTGTTATAGTGATCAAATGTGATCTAGCCTGTGGAACTAGCACGCCAATTTATAACAGCAATAATAAGTTGTAAAAAAAAGACCCAAAAAAAAAGGTGGATGTGGATCCCACAAGCTTGCTCTCGGATCGCCTATCGGCAGTCTTCACGTTTTTATAAATGTCCTGAATTATAACAATATTTTGCTTGTACACTTCCTGTTGAACCTTTATAGTTGGAATTAGCGTCGAAGGAATATCGAGCATTCAGTAGTGGCAAAATGTAGTTCCCAAATCTCTATGACTACCACTTATTTCTTTGGGAAAGGATCTTCTACATTGCATACATGCACTGGAGCAAATCCTATACGTTGAGATGCTGCAGGACAATAGGGGTATTGATAAGATCAAATCTCACCCATTAATTGTGATAATTACTAGAGGAAATCTCCACTCGTTAACAACTCATGGGTTTTCACTTTGTAGTTATATATAGGATTAGCTACTCTACACTAACATGTCATCCACCCTTTGCATTAAGCTAGCACAGCATGAGATAAGTTACATTTATATTTTTCTGACAATTTACGTATTACAATTTCAGAGTAATTAGAGTTTGCTCTTTCTTTCGTCCTTGAGCTCCCTCTAATCCTCTCTAAAAGAGATTAGTAGTATACTGTACTTGGTAGACAGTCATAGCTGTCTCAAATTTGTGAATAAAATAGATGTGCGAGTAAATCTCCCAAGTGGTGATCAGTATTTAATTTGCTTGGATAGGAGGCACGGAAAATCAAATGAAAACAAGCAAAATGAGATGAAAAAGTGACTCGAAATTGTTATCTCAATCATAAGGATTGGATCCTACGTACAAGCAACCAAACGAAAAACAAGTCAGCAATTGTCTATTGTTCATCAAGCAATCATGAGTTTATGACACAGAGGCGCAACATCCGCAACATCTCTGTGACTCTAAGGAGTAATTTTCTTTTTTTGATAATACTGGCTGAGGAGTAAATTGGTGACTAAAATGATCATTATTATGTTGATGAGCAAAATCCACAATTTGGCCTCCATCCAGTAAATACAACTTCAGGTTATGAAGCTCAATTAATAACACTCCGATCCTCTCCAAAGGTTTGAGTATAGTAGATAGCAAGAGGTCCGGGAATTTCTCTTAAAAAATAATATTAAAATAAATATTCACTCCATTACACAATGATCTTAAAGTTACTCTTTGAACAAAGTTTTAATTAGGGAAGACGAGTGGTTGAGATTTTTCTTAAAAAAAAGTGAGAAGGATTATGAGCTATACAAGTTGTTCCTAAAATGGTAGTGTAAGGAAATTTATGAAACGCTCAAAATAGAAAGTGTAAAGAACATTTTGGAATGAATAGAGTAAATCAAAGCATGGTTCGAGGTTAAGAGAGAATGGCTCATTTAAATACTTGTATCACAAGAAGTTATTTTGGCGAATGGTTATACCGGGGCCATTAGAACACTTTTATCAATAGGTAGGTGAAAATCTCCTCTCCCTCATATTTTAACCCAAGTGGTAGTAGTTCGTCCTAAGCCAAAAACAAAGAGAAAAGTATGTATAGTATATAACCTGGCAAACGGGTTAAATGGTTGGGGATCGGTTCGGGTTAATCTACTTTATTTATTTCGGGTCGGATTGCGGTTCGGGTCGGGTTCTTTCGTTTGGTCATTTTAGGGTCTATTATTTTTGAACTAAATATTGGACTTTTATAATTCATTTAGAGTTAATACGATCAAATTTTTCGTGTCGGGTTCAATTCGGGTCGGGTGAAACCGGATTATAGGTTGATTTCGGGTTACATCTTTCAGGTCTATTTCGGGTTACGGTTCGGGTCAGTTTTTCTAGGTCTAGTATATACTATATAGATCGAGGGCATCTGCATCTTCTAAGTTCTAATATCATTTTTAAAAGCTTGCTACCTTACCTTCGCCTTCACCGTCCAAACATTACCGAGGTTGTAGATTGGGTGATTAGTAATTAGTTATGCATTGAATTCGTTCAATACTACTACGTATTCACTGCCATAATTTGGCGGCAATCGTGCACTTTGCTTTAAACTACTTATTCGTACGTCCTCATCATCTTATAATTGTTTTTTCTTTGACCAAACTACGCCATTAAAAGTGGAAATGAGTCATGTACTCGTGATATAACTACGCACCAAAGGCCAATGGTAACTGCTGAATATGATAATCACGTGTCCTCGATTATGAAATTAGGATTAGCGTCCATTATAATTATAATCACATTCCTTAATCCTCTCTGTATATGATTGATTTTAGGTAAAATTGATGGGAATAATTCCTACTTGGGGCGAATAATCAGGAATAATCCCTACTTGGAAAATAGCCCACAATAATCCCTACTTGGAAAATAGCCCACAATAATCCCTACTTGGGCACCCGTAGCCAGCAGTGGTCCAATAATCGCCGGATCTCGTATCTCCTGTGAGCTACTGTACACGTGGCGTACTAGCACATGAAATACGCTGAGTTGGCGGTACAAAATACGTGAGCTACTGTATTTGTTTTGTATTTTATACATTTTCCTATTATTCTTTTAGTTTATACATAACCCTTATTTTCCCCAAATCTTTAAACTCCCCATCTCTCTTCTCTCTTCTTCCTCTCCGTTTAAAGGCAGTAACTAGACCTGGCAATCGGTTCGGTCGGTCGGGTTTCAGGTTCGGTCATTTCGAGTTCGGTTTTTTCGGGTTCGGTCATTTTCGGTTTGTACTTTTCGGGTCGGGTTCCGGTCGA
>ONZK01003262.1:135655-158762 GCA_900322385.1 Pharnaceum exiguum
CCTTCACCCGGGTGATATCCGCTACGTCAAAGACTCCCAGTCCTATCTCTCCCGCTCTGTTGCCCCTCTGCCCGAGTTCCGTCCTAATGACCAAAATGAGAGTGGTAATAATGAGGAGATTAGGAATAATAATGCTCTTAATGGTGTCGTTATCGGCTTGGGTTTGTTGGGTTGTGAGCATGGCTTCGGGTAGGTTGTGGTAGTAGGCGTGAGTTCTCTGATTGTGGCCATGGTGATGAGAGGATGCGGCTACTTGTGTGATGGGTTCCGGTTTGGAGGAAAATCGAGTGAAATAGTGACGAGTAATGATGGTTGTTCTGAAAGATTTGGTTGTGGTAATGGTTGTGGTAATGGAGAGTAATGGTGGCAGTGGTTGTTGTTGTAGTTGGTGTGTGCCGTGGGCATGGTGATGGAGGAGAGAGAGTGGCCTGGGCCTGACTGTCTGAGATGAAGGAAGTTGTTTGGGAATGGAGAGAGAATGGGGGAATGAAAAATCAGAATTAAAAGTTAAAGAGTTTGTGGGTTTGTTTTTTTTTTTAATTAAAAAAAAAACAAACTCAAAGTATTTTGTACTGCCAACTCAGCGTATTTCATGTGCTAGTACGCCACGTGTACATTAGCTCACCGGAGATACGAGCTCCTGCTATCATTGGACCACTGCTGGCTACGGGTGCCTAAGTAGGGATTATTGTGGGCTATTTTCCAAGTAGGGATTATTCCTAATTATTCGCCCCATATAGGAATTATTCCCAACAATTTTGCCTTGATTTTATTGATTATTTACTTTAAAGGCGGCGGATTAGTTAAAGTGTGTTATCGTTATGTAATGCAAAACCCTCCCTTTATTGCATCTAGATAACTAGATAAATCCTCCTATAAAAAAAGATAATTTGATCTCATGTGCGAACTTGGTGGCCGGTTAAGAGTAGTGTGCACCTTAGCTTATAGTTAAATCAGGTCATGACCTGACTCGAGCTGACTCGGGAACGAGCTTATTTAATTAGAAAATTATTTTCTCGTGCTCATCTTGCTTATATCTGAGTTGAGTTGAGCTGATTTTGTTCTACTTTAATTCTATTCTCAACTCAATTTTGTCTGACTTTGACCGAATATGACCGCCTTTCATAGCTAAGTTGAAACAAATTAGACCAAAACTAAAATGATTAGACATGCTTTAACATCTTGACAGATTTTTTCAAGTTAGATTAGCTTTAACAGTACTAAAATTTGACCAAGCTAAGCATCCTAACTCGAAATTAGCTCACTAGTTTGCAAGTCGACTTTGATTGAGCCGACATTAGTCAACGAGCCAACTTTGATTGAATTGGTCAAACGATTTTGAGCCACGTAAAGTTGTTGTCCATCTCTACTTACAGTAAATCAATTCAAGAACTTACATATGTTGGAGTTTACTCCAAACTTAAGAGTTATAACGCTTGATGAGCTTTATTAGCTCTTAATTATTTAATTTGATGGGTGATTGAATTACCATTATTCTCCCATATCCACTCTTGTTATTCTGTTCTTTTGCCAGTCATTTTTTATATATTCTATTAAAATTCCTCTAATGGGAGAGTTTCAGAAATTTATGTTTTATATGTCCCATTTCTACAATTCTACATTATCTCCTCTCTACTCTATTTATGTATTGCAAAGTGGTGAGATAGTTTATAATCGAAATATGTCAACGGACTAAATTAACAACTCTTACAACAATAATATCTTACAACACCAAAATCACATTCGAGACAAAAAACAATAAAAATCTCATCACTATACCAAAATCAATCCCAATGAATATATTACTACAAAACCCTAACTAAAAATCTAACTTTTTCAATAAAAGCAAAACAATAGTTCCCGATCTTCAACTCTAAACCCTACATTAATATTCTTTCAATAAGATAGTGTATGAGTAGAAGTAGCACATAACAGAAGCAAGAAAGACAATTAATTAAATAGATAAAAGTAATAATGAAAACAGAGAGGTGAGGGCATTAAGAACTGTTGTCGAAGAGGATTGAACTACGAGGCTGAAAGTCAGGCTGACTGACCGGAAAGAGAGTGCCAACGAGGAGTTAAATGATTCAAATGACTAAAAATGCAATTAATACACAACATAGACCCTAAAATTGAGAAGGTAACTAAAAACCCAGCTTTAATTATAAAAGCCCTCAATTAGGTAAACAGTTAACACAAAAACCATATGACCTAGCATTATTATTCAATAACAAAGCGTACCATTAGCCCTCAATTAGTCATGCATGCGTTATTTCGATATGTTCTAATTAACCCATAAAAGAACGTAACAAGTGATTGAAAAGGATATTATTATGTAAAAGAGGAGAGAGATTGTGGACTATACTTACAGAGTCATAGAGAGAAAAAGAAAGCAAAGAGAAGGGAGAATGGTCGACAGAGCTGAACCGAGAAGGTAAAAGAGAGGAGAGAGAGAATGGTGGATCTGGCGGTAAGGGAAGGGCATGGATGTGAAAGAAAGTCGAGAAGAGATAATGAGAGATATAATGTAACACCCTTGAAGGGACCCTATTTTTTTTAACAAACTTAAAGAACAAAACAATAATAGTCGAAATGGTACAACAACAACAACAACAACAACAACAACAACAACAACAACAACAGTCCCAGTATATCCCATCTCAAATGGGGTACCGAGGGAGCCTGATGTACGCAGCCTTACCCCCGATTTTTTCAAATCGGGAGACTGTTTCCAGAATGACCCACAAGTAGAAATGGTGAATAATATAAAATCAAAGTTCCGAGTCTCCTGCCAGATAGCCCCTTATCCGGGCAATGGGTCAAGGTCTGCAGATGAGATTACTTCTCGTTACACTTTACGTATTTTACCGTTTAAGGTGGGTTTACAAACACAAGTTGGTTCATATAAAATAAAATTCTTTCTTAATAATGATCATAAACTTAGTCCATTTACTTATTGGACACCATAATCAACTTAATCCTTGATAATCTTAAATCATAATCATAAATGACTCATACTTAATATCATGAAATAAATCATATCATATAATCTTGCACATAAACACATAAACCGCATCGTGTCGACATCATCCTCGACGTCCCACTGGCCTTCCAGTAGCATGTCCCTAAATTGTGAACATTAGTCTCTTTTCAGCTTCCACCAGTTGATCGAGGCACAAACCTATACAAGGCAAATGGTACCATCTAGTATGGACGGTGGGGTACAACTGCATCACATGACACCCTTCTGCAAACAACTATACAATCCTAAAACCTAAAAACAAATAACTAACAAGACACCTGTAAATAACAAAACTATTATCTGTACACATAAATGATGCGTCATAACAGAAGTTCAATGTTGTTGTCCAGTATGCATGTACGTCTAGTTGTCCGGTTGTGCTTGTCTAAACATTAAAGATTCCAAGCCCTTCACCGCTAAATTGAAATGGCGTTTCCAAAAGAAGATACAACACGTGTCCATTGAGAAATAACAAATGTCACATAATGGTTGCGGTAGACAATATCTAAGATGTTTGGCTTTTGGACATTATTACAACTACCCAACTCTTATAAATAGATGTTAGTATTATTTCATGTCGCCAAAATATTTTTTAGTTTTGTTCTTCTTTCATATTGTTTCATGGTGTAAAACTTAAATAATTTGCATAGATCATCTGGCACCACTTTTTTTTTTGCACATACACGTATCTAATATAATTACATCAGTTGCTTTCATCTTATGATTTTGGAGTTGAATTGAATATTGTAATTTCTATTTGATTTATATGAAGTGGTATTCTATAGTAAATTATTGGTATTATTTGTGATACTTATTTGATTAAATTTCAAATATATGCATGCCGGTTCACCAAGAGAGCCAAAGAAAAAAAATGATATCCGATCCCAATTTGGCTATATATTTATATTAATTTTTCTTTTAAAAAAATTACATAGAACATCTATTTTTGTGTACCTAGTTTGTGGAGTTCAACAAATACATTTTCACAATAATATTGGCTAGATCAGTTTACAAGTATTGTTTCAATTTTCATGTTAGAAATTCATGCATTTTCATAATAAATAAGAACTAATATGTGTTGAATTGTTTCTACCTCCTTAAATTAAGACTTTATAACTAGGACATATGTACGTTACTAAACATTTAGATGTAAAATAACACAACTTTTACCAACAAATTACAACGAGAAAATTACTTATCAAAACACAAGTTCATACATGCCACCTCATCTTTGATCAATTGCCAGCATTTGCCTTCTTTTTTTATTCCTCTCATTTCTGTATGTTTCTTTCTCTCTCTATCCACCTCCATCTCCTTGTGTACCCCAAATTTTACATTCCCAAGTTCTTCCTTACGCTCTGATATGGTAGAGCTTGAAAAACAAAAAAAGTAGGTGAGCGTTTGTAAATAATGGTGAAAGTCTATAACAATCAAACAAGCAATGGTCAAGATTGCTTCAAATTTCCGAAATGGGTCTCAGACGTCCCGCAATTACCCTTTGTCATTCTTCAAATGCAGATGTTGGTGATCTTTTGTGTGACACAATTGTTACACCAACTTTTCTTTAAGCGTGCTGGCTTGCCTCCACTTGTATCACAGTTACTTGTAAGATTTTATATGTTGTTTGGTGAATTTAATTATAAATTCATTCATTTATTGTTGTTACTAGTTTGTGTTGAAATGAATGATTGTCTTTCTAGAACAACATCTTTGAAAGTTTTCAGAATTTCTTAGGTTTTGAGAATGGATTTAAGTTGGGAAGGGGGGTATTTCACAAGACACATTTGATCCTGAACATCTTAATATTTGATCCTGAAGAAGCCACTATTTACATCTGTAGTTGTTTACAAAATTTGTATATATTTTCCTTTTTATTTAGACTTGTTTGCCTCCCGTCTTCCTAGCCACTATCAGAGATTGGTGAAACGCTTAGGATACATAGCTATTTTAACTGTTGAGACTATACACTTTTTTGGGGAATACTCGTGAAGATTATGTTGGTGTTTCATACGAGAGGTCATACCTTCTTTTTTCAATATGGTGTTTATCAAATGGCAAAGGAAAATGGTATACTTTTTGAAAAAGATTAGGTGGTAATTCATATTATATACTCCCTAACATGTACACCTTGTGTGTGTATGTGTGTGTAGGAGTAAAACACAAGTTTATAGTACACATCGTGAGTTTGCGCAATATTATGGTTTTTGGTTCTCAATGTACTATTCTTCCTTTGTTCTATATGCAGGCCGGTATTATTGTTGGTCCTTCGGTCTTGGGAAGAATTAATGGGTTTAGTGACTCCTTGTTCCCTCCATCAAACTTCTCAGTATCCGAATGCATAGTGTTATTCAACTATATGTTGTCTTTGTTCATAATTGCTACCAAAATGGACTTCACAATTTTAAGGAGGACGGGGAAGAAAGTTCTGTTAATTGGTTTACTTTCACTTTCGAGTTCCTTAATAGCCAACGCTGTAACAGTGAAACTACTTCGACCAGATGAGAAAACTAAAGGAGAACTAAGCATTGCAACAACTTCTCTTCCAATTACCGCACACCCTGTACTTGTTCGGCTGATCACTGACATAGGGCTTGCTAACTCAGAGTTAGGGCGTTTAGCCTTGGCAACGGGCCTCTGTGTCGAAATTGCTAGCATAATGCTCACCATGGGCATGAACAACATCCTTCCAGCCCTTGATGATCGGTCAAAGCTCTTTGATGCAAGTTTTAATATGTTAGGGGTTGTTTCTTTACTCATCACTATAATTTTCATACTTCGTCCATTCCTGCGTTTGCTTGTTAGAATGACTCCAAAAGATAGACCGGTTAAAGAAACATATGTTCTCCTTGCTTTTCTGGCTATGCTTATTGGTTCATTGTTCACCAATTTTGTGGGCCAGTTTGTGCTCTTGGGGGCTTTCATGGTTGGCGGTGGGTTACCTGATGGACCGCCATTGGGTTCTGCTCTTGTGGAGAAGTTTGATTCTCTTATTTCTGGAGTTTTATATCCTTTCTTTTTAAGTATGGCTACTGCAAGGATTAATTTCGCTTCAATCAACTTTGACGGAACACTAGTATATCATCTCGCAATTCTTATGGCCGTCACTTCCGTGACAAAGCTTAGTGTATGCTTCATTTGTGGAGTTTCCAACATGTTGTCGTATCGGGATGCTCTGGCCCTTGCTTTCCTAATGTGTGCCAAGGGATTTCTTGAGATAGCTACTTTTACTTGGTTAAATGATTTAAAGGTGGGTCCTTTTTTTACTTTACATGATGTTCAATTTACAAAAATCCTTATACTAGAATCTGTATTTATGTCGATAACCAAATGTATTATCCTCTTGTTGAAATATCAATTATATGTGAATCCCTGGATGCGCAAACTAAATATGTACTTCTCGTTTGTTTTACCAGGCACTTTCGTTGGAGTGCTTCACACTGATGTGTCTCTATGTGATTGTGATGGCAACTGTAGTGCCCGTTGCAGTGAACATTTTGTATGATCCTATGCGAAAGTATGGAGGATATCAAATAAGAGACATTATGCACCTAAGAGAAAATGCCAACCTTAGAATTGTTGCATGTATCCTCCGGTCAGACAACATATCCACTGTAACCAATCTTCTTACAGTTTTAGGGCCTACTAGGGAAGCGCCTATCACCGCCCAAATCCTCCATCTTATAAAATTAGCAGGACGATGTCAACCTCTCTTTATATCCCACGATGATCAAAAGAAACAAAGCTCCAAACGGTCATACTCGGATGAAATAATCTTTCATTTTGATCGTCTACAAGAAGTTAAACAAGGGATGTTGAACGCTCATGTATTTACTGTCCTAACTCAACCAAAGGCCATGCACGAATATATATGCACCATGTCTTTAGACAAAGTTGCCTCCCTTATTGTTCTCCCCTTTCACCGAAAGTACAACATTGAAGGTTCAATTTATGTTGACGATCATGAGCAAAGGATTTTGAATACAAGTGTCCTTGCTACATCTCCTAGCTCTGTCGCTGTTATTGTTGATCGTGGCCATGTCAAACACAAGCAAATAAGAAAGTTAGCTTCTGTTAAAGGTCTTAGAACGATAAATGTGGTGACAGAGACAACGAAGCCATTGCTTTCTGTAGCCGTGATCTTCATAGGAGGAAATGATGACAGTGAAGCTGTAGCATTTGCTAAACGAATGAATAAAGGTATGAAGATTAGGCTCACTATCATTCGCTTGGCCGCCCCAAACGATGGAGAAGAGTTCTTACAATCGCAAGATTCAAAGATCTTAGAGAAACTTAACGAGGCCAAATATTGTGGTCAAAACCAAATCATGTACATGCAAGCCACAGTGAAGGATGGGATAGAAACCGCATTCAGACTTAGAACCTTGGTACATGAATATGATTTAATGATAGTGGGAAGAAGGTTCGGTTTGGATTGCCCACAAACTGCAGGCCTGTTAGAATCAAGTGAAATAAAGGAGTTGGGAATCCTTGGGGACTTGCTCGCTTCACCAAATCTAAAATGCAATACTTCTATCTTGGTAGTGCAACAACAACAACATTACACATTAGGGAAATGATCATAGGGGATAACTATAACAAATAATTTTTATAGAAGATGTGTGTAAGTTTGTATTTGATTCTATACTTCTTTGCCTAACTATTTTAACACTACGGTGTTTGCCTTCTTTGTGAAATTTATTTAATTAGATTGTTGGGTTTCATAAAACATACATACATAGAGAAAAACAAAATAACTTGTGAGTTTTGAGAGGTACTAAGTACGTTTAAAATTTAGCTGATTTTTTTTTGGTATTGTTCTAATTACTTACACCTCACAAAATTGCATAACCAAACAAGCGATTTCATTTTCCTTGTCGTTACCCCTAAATAACGACAAGCTCGAAAGTTAAGGCGTAAGTGAAAAATAATAGGATTATATTTTAACAAAATTTTTAGAGGAGCGTGATCCTATATATAATTTCAATGTAAGCTAAAAGAGTACTCAACTTGTACTATTGTGTCTATTCTTGAGTTAAACTGAACATTAGTTATAAAAGATTACTTTATGCAAACTCTAGTGCACAAATCATACAAAGCCTTAAGTCGTGATCGAATTGATTTTTTTTTTTTGATGAACTATCTTAAGTTATAGTTATAGTTCACGTTGTTTTATACTCAACATATAGAAATGTCATGACTTTTGATCCTTCTCACTTGGTCATAACATTTTCTTTTTGAACACACACACACATATATATATATATATCAAAACTTGCACTTATGTATTAAAACTTCCAATATTTTCCTCTTATTTCAACATTTGCCCTTATGTATCAAAACTTTTGAGAGCACATTAGTTCCGCTTACTTGTGATACTTTACTTTGTGGATCATAAATTTAGCGATAAACTATTTAAAATTTGTTCAATTTAGGTATCAAATGTATAATATCCAGTTCATTTTACTATTCATATTGGTTTAACCAAAAACTATTCAAAATAATTGGCTAATTTGCATAGTACAACAAAAAAAGTATTTTTTTGCATTACAAAAAAGTAAAACACATTACAAGTTATATTTACATACTAATTACAATCCCTAGATAAAAGTACCAAAATTACATTCCCTAATAAATTTTATATAGTCCAACATAAGGCTACCTTGGTTAAGTTAATTAAAAAATCAACAATAAACCTGAAAAATATTATTAATAAAATGACAATCTCGGGCTTTGGCACATGTTTATAACTGGTCTAATACTCTAATTCCTCTAATCCATTTTAAGTGTCACCTCCATTTTTACACACATATTAAGGTGGTAACCAACATTCCCAAATTACCCATATTTATTTTAGTTAGTCCCAATGATTTGTTAAATTTTACACAAACTAAGCCTACATTTAACAAAATTTAAGGAGTATAAATGATGTACATTGAAAATATACAAGGATAAATTTGAAAACACAGTATAAAATATGCATTGTAAAACGAAAATGACACTTATTTTGGAATCTCAATATACGATAGTATTAGAGCATTTCCAATGGGCTATTTTTTAGGAGGTGCTTGAGGAGAGAGAGGGTAATCATCTTGGTGCTAGGATTAGAGAGGGGGGGTGTCATCTTGGTGCTTCAAAAGTATCGGTGCAAATTTAGGCACTAGTGCCTAAATGGTGCTATCTAATTAAAACAAAAAAGAAAATTATTTGATTGGTGGCTAAATTTTTTAGTGGAACCACTTTAACACTAATTTATACAGTTTTGCATTGAAGTAAAAAATTCTTAAAGAGTGCTATCTTTTTAAATGCAACCTCTCTCTTCCACTTCCAAGCACCTTTGAAAATAATACTGGAGAAAACTTGGGTGACCCTCCGGGTGGCCGACCCACTAATTTTTGTGTCTATCTCTTTCATAAATTTAATAAGGGAGTGTTTGGCAAATCTGCTATCTGCTCTTTTTTAGCATATCTCGTCTTTTTATGTCTCACATCAATCTGCTATTGAATCTGCTCTTTTCTTATTTTGTCATTTTCTCTCTCACCTAAATCTCCAATATGGATTAGTCAGTAAATCTATGTCAAAAAATTAACCAAAAAAAGAAAATGTGAGACAGGCAGGTCTCGAGAGGCGACGGTCGAAACACCTAACAAACACGTTTTCGTCTTGATTCTCTAATGGCGAGGCGAGGACGACCGCCAAAATCACGACCACCATCATCTACTCCGTCAAAAGGCGATTCATCTAGTACTTCTCTCTCGAAAAATAATGAGGTGAGGAGTGAGAAACAGGCAACGCAGATCCCACTCACGTTTGGCGATTTTCTGGTCAATACGGATATTGCTCACCCAGGTTCTTCGATTCCTTCTTCTATTTCTATTCCTGTGACAACTAGTGATACTATGGTTACCCCCAATTCTGGAAATAAATCTCCTTTGGAGAAAAATGGAACACCTTTGACTTCGAATAATGTTTTACCCCCTGTTTCTACAACCTCCATCTCTGAAAGTGATGCTGAGCCACAGGTTGCTGCTGGGGACAAAAACCAATCTTGGAAGGATAAGGTTACTGGTAGTTCTTCGGAAAGTAATGTTGGTATGAAACTTGACTTTATTTTCTCGTCCTCGGATGAAATTGTTATTGAAGAAGATGATATTGTTGATGAACTAGCTTATTGGGGAAACACTCTTGTGGGCACTATTTTGGGTAAAACTCTCAAATTGGCTGATATGATTGATTTCCTTGGTAATATTTGGCCAAATGTTGTTAGTCCTCAAATTTTGTATTTCAAGAAGGGGTGGTTCTTTATTCGATTTGCGAATGCAGGGGACAAGGACAAAATCCTCAAGGAGGGGGTTTGGCACTATGGGAAGAATGCTTTAATTCTTAAACCTTGGCATCCACTGATTAGTGATGAGCTTGAACATGTTACTGAAGTGCCTGTTTGGGTTACCTTGCCAAATTTGGATCCCTGTTTTTGGTCTGCTAAAGCACTTAGCAAGATTGCTAGTAAAATTGGTACGCCAATGTTTGCTGATCAGTATACCACTAGTAAAAGTAAAATTTCTTTTGCTAGAATATTGGTGCAAGTTGATGTTTCAAAGCCACTAAAAACAGAAATCCTTTTAAGCACTCCTTTTGGTCAAAAATTTGTCCAACAAATTGATTATGAGTGGGTGCCTTTTTTCTGTACTTGTTGTTTGAAGCTGGGTCATGAGGAAGAGAAATGTCGTTTTAAGAAAAAGGCTGCACAAGTGGATGTTAACCCTGTTACTGACAAAGGTAATACTGTGACTGCTGATATTGAAGGATTCATTCCTGTCAAGTCTCCTGCTAGAAAAGAAGTCATACCTCCTTCTACTACTGTTATTCCTGATATGAACAGATTTTTGCCAGTTAGCACTGAGGGGGTAAATACAGAGGCAGGAATTGCAGTTTGTCTTGCAACAACCCAATCTGAGACTAGTAGCTTATCTAAAGCTACTCAGGCGATGGAGCTTTTATGTGATGCATTGAATAAGGGTGGGGGTGACTTACCCCTCACTGATCAATGAGTATTCTCACCTAGAATGTAAGAGGTCTAAATGACCTCTTAAAGCAACAAGACACTCAACAGTGTCTTGTGCTTAATAAGATAGTTCTGGGTGCACTACTCGAAACTAGGGTAAAAGAAAAGAATTCAAAAAAAATTATGAAGAAGTTTAGGAGTTTTGTTTTTGCTACTAACTACTCTCATCACTATAATGGGAGAATATGGGTATACTGGAATCCATCGGTTATTGATTTAATTGTTTTGAATGTTTCTTCACAACTAATGCATTGTTCTGTGCATAATAGAAAAACTGGTTTGTTTTTCTATATTTCTTTTGTTTATGCCCTAAATACTGGTGAAGAAAGGAGAGCTCTATGGAATGATTTATGTGGCCTTGCTGCAGTAATCACAGCCCCTTGGCTAGTGTGTGGAGATTTTAATGTTGTCAAAGGTATTGGAGAAAGATGTAGCAAAACTCAGTGTAATTGGCAAGATATTACTGAGTTCAATGATTGTCTTCAGCAAACTAGACTGAGTGATCTTCCTGCCACTGGAGTTTTCTACACATGGGCTAATAATCCAAATGCAGATTCTCGAGTTTCTTGTAAACTTGATCGAGTTCTAGCAAATCCAGCATGGCTGCAGAGTTCTGTGCAAACTTCAGTGACATTTGTTCCACCTGGCATTTCAGACCATTCTGCTTCTATCATCAATTTCCCTAATTCACAATTAGGTATGAAAAAGCCTTTTCGTTTTTTGAACTGTTGGGCTACTGATGCTTCTTTTCTACAGCTTGTTTCACAGGCTTGGGATTGTTCTATACCAGGAACTGCTATGTTTAGACTTGTGCAAAAAATGAAAAAAGTCAAGTATGTTCTGAAATCTTTTCACAGAGCACACTATACTGACTTACAGAAAAGATTAAAGTCTGCAATGGAAGAATGGACCAAATGTCAAGCTTTACTGCTTGCAAATCCCACGCAGAACTTGATTGAACAAGAGAGAGTTCTAAAGGCAATTTATTTGCAATTAAGAGAAGCTGATTTGACCTCTGCATATCAAAGAGCAAAGGCATTGCATTTGAACAAAGTAGAAGAGAACTCTTCCTACTTACATGCTATTATTGCTGAGAAAAAGAAAAGGAGCTATATTGGAACTATCTATGATCATCATGGTCAATGCAGGAATGATGTTGCTGAAGCTTTTCTGGAGTTCTATAAAAGTCTCATGGGCTCTCATTCTGCAGTAAACCCTCTTGATTCATCATTACTGAAGGGAGCTTCTGTGGAAGAAGGTAAAAAATCAGCTTTGATTGCATCTGTCTCAAATATTGAAATTAAAAATGCAATTTTTTCTTTCAATGACAATAAAAGCCCAGGTCCTGATGGTTTTAATTCTTGCTTCTTTAAGAAATCATGGGATATAATTGTTGTTGATTTCATAGCTGCAGTTAGGGAATTTTTTGTTACTGGTAAATTGCTAAAAGAGGTGAAAGCTACCTCTTTGGTCTTGATTCCAAAAATTGAAAATGCCTCTGCTGTTGGTGATTATAGACCAATTGCTTGCTGCAATTTGATCTATAAAACAGTCACAAAAATACTTGCTAATCGCCTTCAAACTGTCATGGCTGATATTGTTGGTGAAGAGCAATCTGCTTTTGTGAAGGGGAGATTGATATTTGATAATGTAACGTTGGCTCAAGAACTCATTAGAAGATATGGCAATAAGCATCTCTCACCAAGAGCCTTGTTGAAAATTGATATAAAAAAGGCCTTTGACAATGTCAATTGGTCTTTTTTGCAATCATGTCTCCTTCAATTTGGCTTGCCTGAAATTTTTGTTAAATGGATCATCTCCTGTATTACTGATCCCTCTTATTCCTTGGTCATTAATGGTGAGCTACATGGCTTCTTTGAAGGAAAGAAAGGAGTGAGGCAAGGGGACCCTCTATCCCCATATCTTTTTGTCTTATGTATGGAAGCTTTATCAAGACAGTTAAGGCAGGCAAAGAGTACAAACCAGTTTAATTACCACCCCAAATGTGCTCGGATTACACTTACTCACTTAACATTTGCTGATGACTTGCTCATTTTTGTGAGAGGATATGTGCCTTCAGTTAAATGTGTGATTGATATACTGCATAATTTTGAGCTGATGTCTGGTTTAGCTATAAATACTTCCAAGTCAGATATTTATTTTGGTGGTGTGCATGAAACTGTACAGAGAGAGATATTGAATATGAGTGGTTTCTCCCTTGGAGCACTCCCATTCAAGTATTTAGGGCTTCCTTTGAGTTCCAAAAGACTCACTACTGATTTGTTCTACCCTCTCCTAGAAAAAGTCAGAAAACTTACAGATCATTGGTCTGTAGCTCTCTTGCCTTATGGCAGTAGAGTCCAACTCATTAACTCTGTAGTTTTTGGACTTATTAACTTCTGGGGATCAGCTATGCTCTTACCTGTTGGCATTGTGGAAAGTGTTGAAAAACTAATTAGAAATTTCTATTGGGGGAACACTGAAGATGCAAGAAGAATGGTATTCTTGAGCTGGAAAAAAATCTGTCAGCCAAAGAAGCATGAAGGCATTGATATGAAAGAGGTGTTGAGTTGGAATCAGGCTTTAATGTTGAAATCTTTATGGAGAATTTCTTCTCACACAGATTCTGTCTGGTCATCTTGGGTATGTAAGTACTATCTGAAGCAAGGAGATTTCTGGGATGCTGTAATCACTTCTACAGATTCATGGTTATGGAAAAGTTTGCTGCAAGCCAGGGATGCTCTAATACTTAAAGCTGGATCAGTGCCACTTGCAAAGACCCTCTTTCTCTCTTGGCAGACAAATGGTAAATTTCAAACCAGCAAAGCATATGATTTCCTTGCAGGGCCTTTCTCTCATTGTTTTTGGAACAAGATTATTTGGAGCTCAGTTGCATTGCCTAGACAGTCTATAACAGCAATGATGTCACTGCACAATGCCTTAGTTACTCAGGACAATATGCAGAGACGTGGCTATCACTTGGCTAGTTATTGCTACCTTTGCAACAAGGCCTGTGAAACTTCAAGGCATTTATTCTTCGAATGTTCATATTCTTCAGCAGTGTGGCATAATATAAAGAGCTGGATTGGTTATCGACCTCGCTTTTCTAAGGTGAAGGATGAGATAAACTGGCAACGTAGACATTGCAGAGGGAAAAACTGGAGATGCAGAGTTCTCAGAGCTGCTGTTGTAGCTACAGTTCATGGAATTTGGTGTGAACGAAATGCCAGAATCTTTGCAGAGTACAAAGCTACAATGGAGACTGTTGTGAACTTGATAAAGCAGAGAATTCGTCTTAGAGTCTTATATGTATTTATGAGCTCTCCTTTTTTGCGTGAGATTGAGGGTTTATATTTTAGTTGCTTTTAGTGGTGGAATTCTGTATGGACAATGAAAGGTATTTTGCCTTTCATTTGGAAAATGGTTTATTAATAAAATTTTAACCTTTTTCCAAAAAAAAAATCTCCAATATGCTATCTGCTTCTACTATATGCTAATTAACCAAACTAACTATAAGTCTATTTTGTTGGTTGGAGAGAGATAAGGCTAAATTTTACTAACGGGTTAGAGACCCACCGGGTCACCCTAGCAATCTCCCATAATACTAGCATTGGAGATGCTCTTATATCATCATCATGCAACAAAAGCAATTATAGAGAAGAATAAGGCTACCTTGGTAAAGTTAATTAAAAAATCAACAATAAACCTCAAAAATATTATAAATAAATGACAATCTCAGGCTTTGGCACATATTAAGGTGGTAACCAATATTCCCAAATTACCCATATTTATTTTAGCTAGTCCCAATGATTTGTTAAACTTTGCACAAAATAAGTCTATATTTAACCAGCAAGTCTTTGGTACACCGGGTGTACCGGTACACCTTGTGCATTTATAACTAATTACAAAGGGACTGACTAATGGCATTAAAATTGTGACTAATGATATATGTTACGGAGTATAATACTAGTTATAAATCCATAAGGTGTACCGTACACCTGGTGCACCTAAGAATTAGAGATATTTAACAAACTTAAAGGAGTATTAAACGATGTACATTGAAATTATATAAGGGTAAATTTGGAACATGGTATAAAATATGTATTGTAAAACAAGAATGACATTTACTTTAGAACAAATTTTGTTAGCTACGATAACATTTAAAATGGATCGGAGGAAGTATATATTTTTATACATTATTAATTGATTGATTGCGGAAGTGATGAAAGTGTACAAGGAGTCAAAATAACTACTTTTATTTGTCACAAAGTCAAAATAATTACAGAGTAGCACTAAATACTGCGTCTGAAATCTCAATATACTATCATCATCATGCAACAAAAGCAATTATAGAGAAGAATATATGACTCAACAACAAAGCACGAGCGGCTTACACAAGGCTTACCAACTCACTTGTCACTCAAATTCTTCACTTCTTTTTTCTTTTTTCTTTTTTCGGGAGGGGCATTGGTTGTTTGATCATCATCAGTTTCTTTTGCTTACCAGTTACCGCTTTCTTTCTCTAATCTTATTCTACTGCGTAGGTCTTCCCTTTTATCACGGAAAAAAGCAAACCAAAAATTACATATAATGTCAATAAAATATAAAACACACTTTTCAAAAATCAAAATTATGAAAACCAAAACAGAAAAGGAAAACAAACCGGCAGAAGAGCAACAAACAAACACAGTACATATAAGCAAGTAGCAACAGTTTCACTTAATCTAACCCTTTTGTTCTTCCTTGTCTCACTCTTGTCTTCCTTTCTCTCTCTAAAATCTTGAGAAAGAGGAAAGACAAGCAGAACAAACACTTCTACCACCTTTTGTCTTTTATTTTTTCCCTTCCCTTTATAGCTTTTTGTTTATTTACTGCCCTTTTTGTTTCTCTTTGTGGGTTATAGTTTTTTTAAAATTTTATTTTCAATATCCTTATCAGAAAAACCATTTGCTCAAAACCCCTGATTTTCACCAAACTTCCCACCTTTTTATTCTATCTTTTTTATTTTTAGAAATAAATTAAAAAATTATTTACCATTAAGAGAGTTATAAATTTGCATTTTTGAGAGATACCCATTTGCCCAAAGAAGCCCTTCTTTTCTTTTGGCCATTAAACCCTAGCAAAAGATTGAATTTTTATTTGTTTTTTGAGGCTATTTGATCAATGGGTGGGGAAAGATTGAAACTTTGTAATGCAAAGGAAAATGGGTATTTGCCAAATGCAAAAAAGGGTATTAGTTTTCATCAAAGTCACCCAATTGGGGGGTTATTTGCAAGCATAGGGCAAATGGGGAATAATAGTGTGAGTTTTGGTGGTGACCCAAATTCAAAGGGGGGTAGTGATGGTAATGGTGTTGGTGGTGGTAGTAGTAATAATGGGTTTAAGTTACCCTACATGGATTTGTATGTAAAGTATGTTTCGTCACCCGGTGAGGGTGAGGTTGAGGGGTTTAAGATAGTGAGTTTGCCTGAGGATGTTGATGAGAGTAATGAGAGTGATGATGTTGTTGTTGAGAATGGGAAAGTGGTTAAGAAAAAGAAAGGTGGTGGTGGTTGGGGGCTTAAGCTTAAGGTTAAGGTTGGTAATCCCTCACTTAGGAGGTTGATTAGTGGCGCGATAGCTGGCGCGGTTTCTAGGACCGCTGTTGCGCCGCTTGAGACTATTAGGACACATTTGATGGTTGGTAGTAGTGGTGGTTCTTCTGGTGAGGTTTTTCAGGATATTATGAAGCATGATGGTTGGACTGGCTTGTTTCGAGGCAACTTGGTTAATGTCATTCGTGTTGCTCCCAGTAAGGCTGTTGAGGTACTGATCAATTGTTTCGAGTTTTACTGATGAATTGTTTCGAGTTTTTTTGTTTTTGTGTTTGTATTGTTTCCTTGTGCCGTTGTGCGTGATTTTGCTTTGTAGCATTGTTGCATGCTTAACTTGTATGTGTGTAATTTGTACTGTGTTTTCTTAACTTGTATGCTAAATTGCTATGTTGAGTTCTTTGCTTTTGTCCTGCCTCTTTTCTTGATAATTGTACTTTCATCTGCCTGTTGGTTTGCATACTTTTACTTTCATTAGGACTAGTACTTTACCTGATTTAATTTTGGCTATTTTTGGGCATAGTGTAGTATTTTGCCACAATTGGTGAGGTCTTTATTTCTCACTCTCCATTACTTGTGTCTGGTAGGAGAGTTTGGTGTTCTGTATTTCTCTCATAGTATTGAGAAATTATGTAGATACATGCATAATCATAGGCTTGTTCATAGAATGTGGCATATGTTGATCAAATTGAAATTTCTTTTCCCAGTACGGAGAGGTTTTGAAATAGGCAGGTTTAAGCTTTTGTTGAAGAGATGAATTCTGAGGCTTGTCAGCAGGTTCCCTCTTTGTGTGCTTACAGTGTTGTATTAGTAAATTTGTAGCTTTAATAGGTTAATCTTTGGGTTGTCCAGCTTGTGCCAATTATTAGCTTCACAGTTTTTAAGTTCCTTAAATTACGTCTAAATCTGGTGTCCTGGTATTGTACTCGAGACTGTTCTGTTTCTGTACAGATTTAAAATTTATGAAAGTGTTTTATATAAGAATTATAGAGGAGAATTGTGGTGATGTAGTTCAAACAGTCTCTCTGTCCTCGTTCCAACTTCTCATCAAGAGACTTGTGTATATATCTGTAAAATTTGATGTATACTTTGCTGAAATTTCCTTGGTTAAAATATAGTAAATTATGTGGCTTGTGTAGCTTGCTTCTTTTTCTTTGATCAAAACAGTTGATTTTTCCATTTGCTCTATTTTGATGGAACTTGTTTTTTTACCCCTCCTTGTAGCTGTTCGTGTATGACACAGTCAACAAGAACTTGTCCCCTAAGCTGGGAGAAAAGGCTAAAATCCCTATCGCTCCTTCTTTTATTGCTGGTGCTTGTGCTGGGGTCAGTTCCACCGTGTTAACATATCCCCTTGAGTTAGTGAAGACCCGATTGACCATACAGGTAAGTTTGCATTTATTACTGCTTCTTTTTGCCCTTATACTATCTATTTGTAACAATTTAATTTGATTTTATTATAAATAATGGAAAACAAACTATGAAACTGCAGAGGGGCGCCTACAAAGGTATAATCGACGCATTTGTGAAAATAATAAGGGAGGAGGGTTTTGCAGAGCTTTATAGAGGCCTCGCTCCAAGTGTGATTGGAGTTATACCCTATGCTGCCACCAACTATTTTGCTTATGACACTCTTCGTAAGGGATATCGTAAAATGTTTAAAACGGAAAAGATTGGTAACATTGAAACTCTCCTCATTGGATCTTTGGCCGGTGCCTTTTCTAGTAGTGCGACGTTTCCACTTGAGGTCGCAAGGAAGCATATGCAAGCCGGCGTAAACTACAACAATATATTTCATGCTTTGGCGTGTATTCTCGAAAAGGAAGGGATTCAAGGCTTATATAGAGGTCTTGGTCCTAGTTGTGTGAAGCTTGTGCCCGCTGCAGGAATTTCCTTCATGTGCTACGAAGCATGCAAGAGGATACTTGTTGAGGATCAAGAAGAAGCGTAGAACAGTCAGGCTGATGCAATAAAATTGATACACAGGAAAATTTCTAGGGAACTTAGATTTTTACAATTAAAGTTAGTTAACGATGCCTTGTCTTTCGATTTTGATTTGAGAGGCCATTCTTCGGAGGCCTAAATACTGTCTGATTGATGATCTCAATTTTTGATATTAAGTTTTGTTCATCTCAGAGTTGTAACCCGTTGGGGCCATGGCCTTGTTTCTGGTGGTTTATACAAGGCAAAGTATTTTCCTCACACTTGTTTTTGTTCGTCACTTGACTTCAGAGATGCTAACGGCAAACCATTACAAATTCTTGACAATATTGCCTCCTGGCCTCAGTTGCACAAGATTCAAAGGCCATTTATCGTACCGGAAAATATTTTTCCACAATCCTTTTACCACGGAAATGTGACCTGTAAATTGTATCGCCATTGAATTTCTCCCGCTTTCGATAATACAATTAGGCTGCTATTAATGATTAGTTGATCACCCATTCTGCCAACATAAACTCCTTGGGTGAAAACATCAGTCAACTGATTTCTGAAATTAAGATCATTGTAGGAGTGAAAAAGTGAACTACAGACAAGGGCAGAAACTGAGGTTGAGGCAGAACAAATAAATCAATCTGGATTTTTCAATTTAGCAACTACGGACAAGAACTCGTCACTTTTCTTACAAAATTGCAAGGGAATCTGCAGCTAAATTTGTAAGTACAAGTTTCTGGAGAGTTGAGAGCAATCCGGGACAACCCAGTACTAAACAGTGACACACAATAGACGATAGATGAAACAAGGTCCTAAATATCTTAAGCCTGGAGGCTCTTCGTTATCCGCAACCTCTGCTGCAGCTGCCGCGGCCATCAATTCATCAAACTTCTCAGACTTGCCCAGTACAATTTCAATCTGACAACACAGGTGAGAGGTAAGACTTAAGACAGCAAATACACAGATGCAACTCCTACTCATCAAACCATGTCTGCAAATACCTTTGCTTTCTGGACTGGTCGTGCACCTGATTCGCCGATATCAACTGTGGAACTCCAGATTGGGCTGACCAAGCATTAGGTCAGTAATTTCTGACAAAGAAAAGACCAAACAAATTAAAGTCTTATTAGCTTCCAAAAATCCCTGCAAAAACAAAGGAATCGACATGTCGGCAAAACTACATTACTCAAGGCAAGCCCAACAGAAAAGAAGAATCAAAAGTTACTCTTCTCAACAGCAAATCCATTCTTCTTCAGGATTTCTGCAATGGTAACGTATCGACTGTGGCAATAGCTGTAAACAAGACCATGTAGATAAAACAGATTGAAACTTCTAGAAACATAGTTGATAAACTAGCAAGGAAGATCAAATTATCTGACTGTATCCCCCATTAAAGAAAAACTCTTGGTTTAGAAAAGCAAAATATAGTAGATGAAAAGTCATCAGAAGAACTCAGCAGAGCACCTAAAACGAATATTCTGCCTAAAAGGAGAGATAGTAGTGAAGTATCAATCATCCACAAACGCTCAAGTCTAAACCTAATGATGGATCCAATAGAGTTTATTCTGGTATGAACTTCCTGAAATGACAACACCATATATGCTTTACTTTTCAGAAAGACAGAATAATTCAAATGCCTAAACTAGTGCTTCCTCGTAAGCAACTATCTTTAATCTCTAAGCACCGCGCGCGCAACAAAAAAAATTCTCCTGTTCAACTATCTTATATAGGTATAAAGCCCCTTTCTTCACCACATATCTCCCCACTTTAACTTGACATCACTCAGTAAAAGGGTAAATGACATGGGGTATGATGAGGCAGACAATAGACTGGAAGAATACAATAACCTTTACATCTTATGGTCCAACTTGCGGAACTCACAGAAGTTCCACTTGCCAACAAGTTGAAGCTGAGAAAAAGCACTACAATGCAATGAACAAACAGATTTGTCCCAATTAAAATGTTTATAAGGAAAACACAGAAAGGAACAGAAAAGATGTGTCCATAGCCGAACTGCTATCAACAATTGTCACAAGCTAAATGCTACAAAGAAAACGATATGGACCAACAATCTAGCAAACTGGTTGCTCTCTAGGTCAGCGCCAAAAACCAAAGACTCATTCCCATGGGTGCACAGAGACTTGAGTACCTATACTTATGGAGAGGGTAACCGAACTGCTGATTGGCATGCTAGAACAGGTCGTAAAGTAGTAGAACCACTGGTATTGACCAATTCATGGTCATTTGAGTTCGACACTATCTAGTAAGCAGACATGATGGGAGCTACCATTGAGAGGAGGGCCTCCTAATCATCTACAGAGACTTGAATACCTCGACACATATTTACATGAACTGTGCTAAGCAAAACTATACCGGCATTAGATGTAAGGCACAAAAATTCCTCAACTAACTGTTCTATGCTGTCATGATATTGTCATCTATAGTAATTTACTTGGAAATGTCTCGAGTTCAAACAGAAAACCACATCTCATTCTCATTTATGGTCAAGGATCACACCATCTAGACCCCTTTAAGTTCAGCTGGGAAAGACCCTACACAAACCATACAACACAAAGCCAAAAAAAAATGGAAATAAAACAGGTATAGTTGAAAGGAGAATACCCATTCCAAGAGCAGATAGTTCCACCTCATTATGCTGCTGCATGTACTTCTGCAAACATTAACACACCATATTACTAAAGAAGAGTTTTTTTTTTGAAGGGACTAAAAAAGAGTTGTAACTCAAGAGAACTGTAGAATCCAGATTATGAATAATTTTGCATAGATATGACAATGATGAGAGACAAGGAAATCGGAGGAGCGGGAAGGGGAAAAGGGCTAAATGATTAAGGTATTCCACTAGCCTAACATCTGCAGAATTCTGAACCGTCCCTAGATATTATTTCCAGAAGCAACACAAATTGGCGAACAACTAAATAAAATGAAATGAAGACCCACTGCCCACTTCAGGACTCATCACTCCATCCCATTCTAGCAAAAGCGTAATTCCGCTAGCCTAACATCCCATTCTAGCAAAAGCGTAATTCCACTAGCCTAACATCCCATTCTAGCAAAAGCGTAATGAGTTAATGACCAAAGTTATAGCTGATTAAGAACTGTTGAAGTACATGCAACAGTTCTTAATCAGCTATAAATTTGATAAGGTAGCTACAGCCACCAACATTCAGGATCCAGCCAACTCCTAAGTCGAAACTCAAGAGAAAAATACTGAAAAAGAATTCCCCATATTTTATTCTTTTTGCATACAAGAATAACACGTTTACACATACTCACAACGGAAGAAACACTGCATGCCTGCACCCTCTCCCTCCCTCATTCAGTGGTCACTTGTCAAATTGCTAGAGTAACTCTAACATGAAGACAACGAACTCGGGATGTGTGGATAACCAACAACATAGCCTTAGTCTCAAATTGATTGAGGTAGGGAGATGTTTAAAGTACCAACGGGGAAATAAAAACAAAACGACTGGGGTCAAAGCTTAGAATTGTCAACAATGTCAGTGAAATAACTGAGCATACAAACAGAAAATCTACTGCACCACTCTGCTCTATATGGCAAATCCATCCAGTAACCATTGACGACCAATCAACTCTGAGTTATTATTGACTGTAATCTGAGATCTAAAAAGTAGTTCATAAATGCATTGTATCTAAAAAAAGTCTGGCAACTAAGTGACTAACTATACAATGCTCTAAAGGTCAGTTTGACACCCTCTCAAGTCTCATCATTCAACCAACCCAAAACACAGCAAAACAAGCTGAGTAAAGACAAATCCAAGTTCAATTTCTCACAAACTAACATAGAACAGTTAATGCAATCAGTAAGACAGTAACTAACAAATCCCACTAAACTGAGTACACCACTGCACACATAATTCCTACTCAGCAACAAACATCCATAGAATTAAGCTATGATACATCACCACTACTCCACCAGAGGTGAGGTGACCAAATTTTACCTCTTAACAGTTCTCCTACCCACAACACCAGAGAAATGCAGAAAACCTGTAACTCTGAACCCCAAAAAATTACACAAATGCCAAACGGTGTCATTTGCCCATAATTTCCTGAATTCACAGCACAAAACTCTTAACTCCGAATCCAACATATGCGAATTAAGTCGGCATCACTTACTACCACAAAGTCCCAAACTTTAAGCAAATACTCGTACAAACCAAACTAGCAAAGCGGCAATCCTGAATTTGCTTTCATTAGTATGCCTACGCTTTAAAATGTGACTTCAATCCTAGATTACTATCACAATTGCTACTTCAATACTTACAACACTTGGATTTTACCATCAAAAATTCAGATAGGACATCAGAAATCCGAAAACACCTCAACTACACCAACAAATTAAATCAGCCCGTCTTCCGTGCACCGGGTGTATATATACACCCTGTGCCACGTCAGAAACATTAGTCATATAAAAGATTTCACTAGTCATATTACTACTAGTCATTAGTCATATAAAAATAA
>ONZK01003262.1:163016-174131 GCA_900322385.1 Pharnaceum exiguum
CTGCTGTTTTGCTCTCCAACAAGAGGTCGGACAGATGGCGGTCCAAGTACCAATTGGTGCACACGGTCCGAACCCACAAGGGTGCTGATGACAAGTGCTTCTCTTGTGTGACCCAACAAGAAGATCCCGCAGGGAAAGTTGGGGTTGCTTTATCCAAAGATCTAATGGCAGTTGCTGGAGATGCTCTCAAGACTAATATCACCACCCTCGGTCCGCTTGTTCTCCCCATGTCAGAACAATTGCTCTTCTTCGCAACACTAATTGGGAAGAAGCTTTTGAAGATGAAGCTAAAACCGTATATCCCGGACTTCAAACTGGCGTTTGAGCATTTCTGCATCCATGCTGGTGGAAGGGCGGTTCTTGATGAGTTGGAGAAGAACCTACAACTATCAGACTGGCATATGGAACCTTCTAGAATGACTCTGAACCGGTTTGGTAACACCTCAAGTAGTTCTCTGTGGTATGAACTGGCTTATACTGAAGCTAAAGGTAGGGTGAAGAGGGGAGACAGAATATGGCAGATAGCTTTTGGGTCAGGTTTCAAGTGTAACAGTGCAGTCTGGAAGGCAATGAGGAGAGTTGATCCTGCAAAGGAGAAGAACCCATGGATGGATGAGATTGACTCTTTCCCTGTGGATGTTCCAAAGGTCTCCTCCCTCTGAAGAAAAGAAAAGGAAGGATACAGAGAATATTCAAGCTGTTGAGCCATGAAAATATGGCTTTGATAGATGTTACTTGTGATGCCCTCTCGGTTAGCGTAGGAAAAATGGTGATTTTCTTTCGACAAGAGGGATTCTATACTTGTACTTGAATTATTTGCAGGTGTGATAGCTAGTACATTTAGGAAGATATCTAAATCACTAGCAAGTGAAGTTTGTGGTGGATTGAATGTCTTGTACTTGTGTATCCGTAGTTGATTGGTTTTTATCTTCCATTCATTCATTTGATTCCTTTTTCCAGTTTCGACAATACGTTTGAGTATTGCATTGTGTGAATTTGTGTAGCGTAATCTATCAATAGTTGATCGAAGCACTTGACATTGTTCACATTATTTTTCATTCTACAACTGAGGATGCAGTATGCCTAACTGAAATTGATCACTCGAGTATATTTGTCCTCTGAATGGTACGATTAACCGTCAATTGATCCATCGAAATTTTCCCGCCTGCCGAGTTCAGGGCATAAAGCGGTAGCTGAATTGTTTCGGTGATATGTTCTACATCTTGGCCTCCGTTTGCAACTGTCCGTGAAATAGTAGTTCAAATGGGAAAACTGTATTGTTTGTTTCTGGCTGCCGTGAGATGCCAAATACAGCAGGCTCCTCGGCTTGACACTGTGATGCTTGTTATCTCTGTTCATCATCTGGAACCATAGGTACGGTTACACACTTACAGTAGGGCTATCAGGCCACATTACCCCTGGAGTGAGCTTAGGGCTTATCAGTCGTCGTCTTCGGTCAAAATTGACAGTCGCAACTTGAATTTGACACGCCTAGCAAAAGGGATACTATGCAAGTGAGAGTTGGTTACGTACACAAGTAACCAACGAACTTGCTTAATTGTAATGTAAGTTTAGATAATAAAAAAAAAATTGCGTAAGCACTTGAGTGATCTTTTCTAGGAGGAAAGGTATACTGTGAGTCTGTGACAATTATTCAATACGAATTTAAAATGTGATGAAATCCACGCAGCATTGCAGGTTGCTGTATGGGAAATCTACATCAAAGTATTTCATGGGACATAACTCACATAAGTAACATATCTAAACGTTAATACGCCATTGAAGTCTATGACGTCGATTATCCCTTGTTTTTGCACTAGATACACGCGGAGAACATGCATCCCTTCAGCGTAGAAGAGCCAGGCTGATGCAATAGAATTGATACAGTTGAAAATCTTGAGGGAACCTTTGTGGGTAGTATAGAGTTCAGTTCAATTCAATTTTTTTTCAGTTTAGTTTTACTTATATAATTATAACTGACTTCAGTTTTCTTTAGTTGAGTTCATTTTTTCCAGTTCAGTTTATATCATTTTAGCCGAGCAAAACACAATTTAAGATTTTTACATTTAAAGTTACTTAACAATGCCTAGTCTTTCGTTTTTCATCTGAGAGGCCATTCTTCGGGGGCCTACATACTGCCTGACTCATGATCTAAATTTTTGATCTGAAGTGTTGTTCATCTCAGAGATGTAACCCATTTCGGGACATGGCCTTGTTTCTGGGGGCTAATTATACAAGGCAAAATATTCTCCTTACACTTCAGAGACACAAACCATTACAGTACAAATTACAATTCTTGACAATAGTGCATCCGGGCCTCGTTGCACAAGATTCAGACGTCATTGTCTTACCAGAAAACACCCATGGAAATGTGACCTGAAAATGTGACCTGAAAATGTAATCGCCATAGAATTTCTGTTGAAAATGATTTTCGATATTACACTTAGCCTGTTATTAATAATAGTTGATTACACATTCTGCCAACATAAACTCCTTGGGTCAAATTATCAGCCAACTGATTTCAGAATAAGATCATTGTAGGAGTGATAAAGTGAACTACAACAAGCGCAGAAACTGGGGTTGTCGGTTAAAGCTAGGCAAAACAATAAATCTCTGAATTTTTCTAGCAACTACGGATAAGAGCTCGTCACTTTTCTTACAAAATTGCAAGGGAATCTGCAGCTAAATTTGTTAGGTACAAGTTTCTAGAGAGTTGAGAGCAATCCAGGACAACCCCGTACAAAACAGTGACACACAATAGACGACAGATGAAACAAGTTCCTAAAGATCTTAAGCCTGCTCCTCATTATCCGCAACCTCTGCTGCAGCCGCGGCCATCAATTCATCAAACTTCTCAGACTTGCCCAGTACGATTTCAATCTAACAAGTAACAACACAAGGTGAGAGGTAAGACTTAAGACAGTAACTACACGTCTACATTGATCACAGATGTAACTCCTACTCATCAAGCCATATGTCTGCAAATATACTGTACAGGTTATAGCTAAATACCTTTGCTTTCTGGACTGGTCGTGCCCCTGATTCACCGATGTCAACTGTGGAAGTAGTAATTTCTGAAAAAGAAAAGACCAATCAAAATCTTAGCCTTCTAAATATCCAGAAGAAAAAAAGGAATAGACACATTAGCAAAACCACATTACTCAGGGCTAGCCCAACAGAAAAGAACCAAATCTTACTCTTCTCAACAGCAAATCCATTGTTCTTCAGAATCTCTGCAATGGTAACAACTGTGGCAATAGCTGTAAACAAGACCATGCAGATAGTTAAAACCGGATCCTTTTGCGCGAGGTACAAGTTTATGAGACCAGGACTCAGTGAACAAAACAAAGTACTGGCATGTTTACACAGTTTGAAACTTCTAGAAACACAGTTGATAAACTAGCAAGGAAGATCAAATTATCTGACTGTATCCCATTTATGTTTGCCTTTTCAATTATAGATGAGAGATACTCTTGGTTTAGATAAGCAAAAGAACGAAGATGAAAAGTCAACACAAGGACTCAGCAGAGCGCCTAAAACGAATATTATGCTTAAAAGGAGAGATGGTAGTAAAATATCTGTCATTCACCATAGGTCAAGTCTAAACCTAATGATGGGTCCAATAGAGTCTATTCTGGTGAGAACTTCCTGTAATGGAAACACCACATATACTTTACTTTTCACAAGGGTATTAATTTGCACACCATGAAATAACATTATGTACACCATAAACCAATTATTTTTCCAAAACTACCCTCCCCATTAAGAAAGGAGAATAAGTCCGCAAAACTCATTCAGATCATAGCACTCTGGTGGCAATTTGACCGCAAAGAGCATCTTGCAAGATTGATCATGAATAACAACAGGATTGATCTTGAATATTTTGTGATTATAGTTGGTGTTTGAAATGTTAGTAATAGTAATTCGTTGGTTCATACTTCATATTACTACATCATCCTTGTCAATCATCCTTTTAACTTTTCAATAAGAATGACTTTGCAACTGAACTTTTCTAGAACTTCATAGATTAATATCAAAGTGAAGCTTGAAAAGACAATGTCGTAGTAATACAAGCCTGTAAGACAAGAGGCTGAGTTTAGTTGTAACGAGTCTAACGACCACTTTGACATTATTGCTATATCGTTAGCTGTCAGATTACTCAACAAAAAAAATCGCACACCGAGGGTTCTCTCCAAAAATGAAATAAACTCACAAATTGAAACAATAACATCAACGTTAAAATATAAAAGATGATTGACCAAAACCACCCCCAATACCCAGAAACACCAAAGGGTAGGGAGAATCAAACAAAATTTGTTATCTGATGAGCTATATATGGTTTTGGACTGCATATGATGGCTACGCAGCAAGAGGAGTAGGTAAGAGAGATTGAAATAATCCCTGGAGGGTGGTCTGCCGTGCCGGAGATATGAGTGGAAGGGGTTGTTTACTTGTTAATCCGGACCCCGCTCGATAGTCGTAAGAGAGCAAAGGGGGTGAAGAGGTGAAACGAAATGGGACTCAGTTGCGTAAATTTGGACAAACCATGAGGGTACAAGTGGAAAAAACAGTGTACATAACGTTTTTCCATGGTGTGCAAATTAATACCCTTTCACAAAGACAGAATAATTCAAATGCCGAACCTAGTGCTTCCTCATAAGAAACTAGCTTTCTTCTCTAAGCACGCACATGCACACACGCACACGCGTGGGCCACACACACACACACACACACACAAACACACAAAAAAATCTTCTCCTGTCAACTATCTTATATAGGTATAAAACCCCTTTCTTCACCACATATCTCCCCACGTTAACTTGACATCACTCAATAAAAAACTTGGAGGGTAAATGACAACGGGTATGATGACGCAGACAATAGACTGGACGAATTCAATAACCTTTAAATCTCATGGTCCAACATGCGGAACTCACAGAAATTCCATTCGCCAACAAGTTCCTGTAATGGCAACACCACATATACTTTGCGGCACTCAAAGAAGTTCCATTCACAAACAGATATGCCCCAATAAAAAATTGGTAGAAGGAAAACACAGAAAAGAACAGATAAGATGTGTCCACAGCCGATCTGCTATCAAATCGTCACAAGCTAAATGCTAAAAAGAAAGCGGTATGGACCAACAATCTAGCAAACTGTTTGCTCTCTAGGTCAGCGCTAAAACCCAGAGAGGCAGAGACTCATTCCATGGGTGCACAGAGACTTGGGTAACTATAATTTAGAAAGGGTAACCAAACTGCTTTGGCTTGCTAGAACAGGACGTAAATGTAGTAGAACCACTGGTATGGACCAATTCATGGTCCTTTTAGTTCGACACTATCTAGTAAGCAGACATGATGAGAGCTTCGGTTGAGAGGATGTCCTCCTAATCATCACTTTCCTTACCTATCAATTTTTTAAAACAGAGACTTGAATGACTCCTTAACACATATTTACAGGAAGTGTGCTAAGCAAAACTATCCCAACATCTTATATAAGGCACAAAAAGTTCCTCAACTAAATCTCATTTATGGTGAAGGATCACACCATGTAGTCCCCTTTTTAGTTTAGGAGGGGAAGACCCTACACAAACCATACAACACAAAGCCAAAAAAAATAAAGAAGGTATAGTTCATAGAAAAATACCCATTCCAAGAGCAGATAGTTCCACCTCATTATACTGCTGCATGTACTTCTGCAAACAATAACACACCACATTACTAAAAAAAAGAGTTGTAAATCAAGAGAACTGTATAATCCAGGATTATGCATATTCCTGCATAGATATACGATGATGAGAATATGAAAAAAAATCGGAGGAGTGGGAGGGGGAAAAGGGCTAAACGATTAAGAAATTCAACTAGCCTCACATTTTCAGAATTTTGAACCGTCCCTAGATATCATTTCCAGAAGCAGCACAAATTGGTAAACAACTAATCAAAATGAAATAAAGACACACTGCCTACTTCAGGACTCAGCACTCCATCCAATACAAGCACCGGAAATCTACATCGAAATTCAAACATTTATTGAAGTACATGGAAAAGTTCTTAATCAGCTATAACTTTGATAAGGAAGTTACAGCCACTAACATTCCGGATCCAGCCACCTCCTAAGTCCAAACTCCTAAAAAACACAAGTGATAAATACTGAAAAATTTATCAATAATTAAAAGAATACCCATATAATATTTTTGCCTACAAGAATAACACGTTACAACAGAAGAACCACAGCACACCTGCACCCTCGCCCTCCCTCATTCAGTGGTCACTTGTCAAATTGCTAGAGTAACTCTAACATGATGACAACAAACTCGGGATGTGCGGAATACCAATAACATAGCATTAGTCCCAAACTGGTTGAGGATGGGATGTGCAAAGTACCAATGGGGAAAAAACAAAACAAGTGGGGTGGCAGAGCTTAGAATTGTCAACATCCGAAGTGAAATAACTGAGCACATTAACAGAAAACTGCTGCACCATCCCGCACTATATGGCAAACCCATCCAGCAGTGCCAACCATTGATGAACAATCAACCCAGTTAGCATTGATTGTAACCTGAGGTCTAAAAAGAAGTTCATAAATGCATTGTATCTAAAAATATTGCCAACTAAGTGACAAACTATATGATACATTTAGCCACATTAAGGATGGGTGGATAATGGGTAAATGAGCATTCAGGATCACAAGCGACAGATAGCCAATGATAATATTTCAAACATTCAGATTAATGTTCCGATCATTGAAAAGATATTCATTAGCACACATTACGTATTTCAAAGTAAGAACAAGTATAATTCATCCATCCACTTCAGAAAGAAAAAAAAAAACAGAGCAACAAAAACAACCAATACCATTTCAAATTCCTAAGACGTACAGTCATGCGCCTATGTAGTAAAAAATAAGAAAATATATCATCTCCCGAAGAGCACACAAAACAAAATAAGTAGCAAACATTCAAGAAGGTCAAGTACTCAAGTCATTAGTACCGGAAATACTTCTCTGACCCTCCTGGTCAAATTTCAGAGAGAGACGGAAAATTTACACTGCCTGGTTTTCGACCCACTGGGTCACTCTAGCCATCTCCCATTAGTACTACGCCTACGTTTTACAATGTGATTTTAATCCCAGATGGCTACTGCAATATTCACAAAACTCCAACTTTCCAATCAACTATTATTCAGATAGGACATCCGAACACATCTCAACTAAACAAACCAACCAAACCAAACCAGTTAGGAACAAACCGACGCGCTCTTTAGGCCCGAACTAACTTCTAGTTATAATAACAAGTAAAAATTATTCTTGAACAAAACTGAAAACTAGGGAAAGTAAGTAAGTCGGCCTTAATAATGACCTCATCTTCGCAACCGGGTTACAATATCCTATCTAACATGAGAAAAAATTGTGTGAACCCATTTCATATATAAGACTGGGTGAAAGGGGTCATTATTGTGTAGCAGAGGGGTCATTATTGTGTAGCGGAGGGGTCATTCTTAAGTAGCCGAAGGGTCATTAATACCCGGTCTCCTATATCACATGGGTTCACAAAATTTTTCTCCATCTAACATAACCCACAAATCTCTAGTAAATATATTCACAAAAGCCAATTAAAAAAAAAACAAATTCTTTTCTGCAAAGAACACTGGAGTAATATTATAGCAGAATAAATATAAGCATAATCATGTCACATAATAATCCCACATTTCAATATTTAATAAAAGATGAAACACATAGTAATTATCAGGGTTGGTTTTAAAATCCCCAAAAAATAAAAGCCAAGTAAATAGTCAAATAAAAAAAATGTTAAATCATATGACAGACAGAAAAGGCCTTGAAATAAAAGTCCAAGCAATACCCACAAGAAAAAAAAATGCATAGGAAGATTGAAAAATACAAAATAAGAAAAACCCAGATGGAAAAAGAAAAGAAAAGAAAGTACCAACCTTGGCAAGATTAACATAGAAAAAGAGGGGTTTTTTGGTGTTGGAGACTTGAATACGGTTCTTCTTAAAGTTGTTGTTGTTGTTGTTGTTGTTGTTGTTGTTGTTTGAGATTGTAAGGTTTGAAACATTCTCAGTAACCTGCTCCATTCTAATCTCTCTCTCTCTAAGGAACTAAGAAATGTTGTTTTCTGGTTTTTGGTGTTGTTTTGTGTTGTTTTGTGTTGTGTTGAGTCTTTTCTCTGACTGACTGTCAAGGGTTTATGTAATGTTACTAAACTACGTGCAGGTGTGACTGTGTGTGTGAGAAAGAGAGGTGGTGGGAGTGTTTGTGTCTTGTTGTTTTAGGTTGCAAGCAAAAACCGCTACAGTATGTAGAATGGAAAAATCCTTGACCACTTCTGCTCTCACAAAGTCACAAGTTCTAGTTCTGATTATGTTTTTTTTTTATTTTTGGCAAAATTGTTCGGAATAATCTTTATTTCGACCGATTATTTCAAAATAATCCCAACTTGAAAAATTACGGGGAATAATCCCTACTTGGACCCTTGTAGCCCAGAATGATCCCATGACATTTTAAAATAGGAAAAATACCATTTTAGGTACTTGACCTATAGCATAATACCAATTTGGGGTCTCATTTATTCAATATGTCAAAAAGGGTACCTGATCTTTCAACATTGTACCAATATGGGTACCTATTCTAACGCGGTTACATTTGTTTGTTAAGTGTGATGATGTGTCATACTCTGATTGGCTGGTGACGTGGAAATGCTTCGAATTTGCCATTTCACCCTTACAGTAACTCGTTTTTCTTCATATTTTATACTTTTTTTAAGAAAAGGAATATGGAATTGATAATTAAGAAACTATAAAATATGATGAAAAACAAGTTACAGTAAGGGTAAAATGGTCAATTCACGGCCTTTCCACATCCCCAGCCAATCAGAGTATGACAAGTCATCCCACTTAACAGGAAAATGTAACGGCGTTACAGCAGGTACCCATATTGGTACAATATTGAAAGTTCAGGTACCCTTATTGACATATTGAATAAGTGAGACCCCAAATTGATATTATGCTATAGGTCAGGTACCTAAAATGGTATTTTTCCTTTAAAATATGTTAAAATGTAAAATAAAAAGTTTGGCTATGCATATATTCATTAGAATTAATGTATTTCATAGTCAAAATTAAATTGATGCCTTAATTAAGGTTTAATTTATCAAAATACTTGTTGTAAAAACTAAATTAGATCGTTCCGGGCTATGAGGGTACAAGTAGAGATTATTCCCATCAATAGTTGGGATTATTTTGGGATAATCGGCCGAAGTAGGGATTATTCCCAGCAATTTCGCCTTCTTTTTTTTCTGTTTTACAAAAGTATCAAGTTCAATATTTGAATAAAAGTACCAAAACCTTTTTTTTTTAAAGGTAACAAAGTTATCACTTTTCTTTTTAAATCGATACTTTTTTATTTTCCCGACTTTTTTGGGACCAAAGTATCCTCACGTGTGTGAGAGAGTACCCCCATTGCCCTCGGTCTTTTTGGGATCATTTGTTTGACCATCGGTCTTTTTTCTTTCTCACGCCTCACCACCGTCTTGAACTCCCATGTCACCATAGCACTTGTCGTCGACGACACTAGTAATGGCCTTAACATCCTCCACCACCTCTCCACCTGTCTCACATCAAGATCTAGCCTCCTTAATCATCCTTCCATCCTTTTTGCATGAGCAAAGTGCAATCTAACTAATTAGGCTATATACAAATCCATGAAACATTATTAAGTTAACCTCTGAGTGAATTGTTTCATACTCCCTCTGGTTTTGTTGTTGTTCCACTATTCTATTTTGATTTGTTTCTTTATATGGTTCCATTTTCCTTTTTGGGTATGCTTTTTTGTGTAATCTTCCCATATCGCTCATCCCATTTGCCCTAACTACATACCCTTCTTACACACGTTCCCTCACTTTTCCACTAAACTCCCATTATACCCCTCTCGTTTTCATTTCCTTAAAGAGGTACAGTGCCTTTCAAGTTGGAAAAATTATCTCCATCTTTCAATTTTATCAATTAAGTGCTTATGGACTATAGTAAAATGGTTAAGAAAACCTTCGTTCCCCTACTTCTTCTTAGTGAAGTTGTGGGATCGAAAGTCAACACTTCAATGCAGCAATGCATTTAGGGTCAATCTCGCAAACAACCTCCCTGTTTTTTCAGGGGTAAAGTTGCGTACATCCTGACCCCGAACACCCTCGATCATTGAATGGGGATTACACTCGATTGTTGTTCTTATTGTATTTTCATTTCCTCAAATTTGTGCCATTTTATAGAGTGGAACAATAAAAAGAAGCGGATGGAGTATTATGTACACTTCATTCGTTATCCTTCTTCCTAAAAAGAAAAAAAGAGAGGCAGCGGTGATATCTGCTAAGAGGGGAAAGGAAGGAGAACATTTGGGCTTCATATTTGAGACTTGGTTACTAATTACAAAAAAAAGTTCACTAATTAATCTTATTTAGTTATGAATAACCCAATTTCATTATTGTCCTCCATGTGGCTGAAAAACAATTGTAGGAAATCATAAATCCAAATAATCAAAGACACATAAAATCAAACAAGGAGGTTATTGTTCATTTCTTTGAGGTGTACATTTTTTTAAAGGAAAAAGAGAGCTTTCATTAAATAATAGACATACGGCATCTACAATCAAAATTGAAATCAAAAAGATATGAAATCAATAGAGCAGAATACATTCGATAACAAAAACTAACTGATAGCATCCCTCTGTACTTGAACGACTTCCTTGTCATCGTTGTCTTCAGTTGAGCAGCCTTTGTGCGGAAGAGCCCTATATAGCATTGAAGAAAGTTTGATTCTGATATTGATCTTTCCATCTTGATGAACACAACTCTTTGTAAATTCATATGGTCATTGAACTCTATAAGAACAGTTACTCTCATAACTAAATAAACTACTCTTATTATCTGTAACACCCCTGTCCCACATCGATGAGAGATGGGGGCTGAGAGCAGTTTATTAGTAGTAGTGGTCCAGCATACTAACAACAAGGCCTTCACCTTTTAAGCTTAAGTGGTTAATTATGGGCTTAATTGGTGACTTCACATCTTATTGGGTTGTGTTGTGACACTATGTTGGGTCGGGCCGT
>ONZK01003262.1:186275-205914 GCA_900322385.1 Pharnaceum exiguum
CCCCCCCCCCCCCCCCCCTCTCAAAAAAAGGAACAATGGTCGTAAAGAACGTCTTGCTGGTCCTCGAAGAACATATACAAAAAAAAAAGGAAAAACCAAGAGCACTGAGGGGTGTGGGGGACAAAGGGTTTGTTCTTACATTGGTAATTCCTCTCCGTTTGAACCAGAGCCTTCTATATCACCTCCTCTCCCTTCTGCATAGCGATGTGCCGTCTGTGTCATATTCTTATCTTGCTTGAGCTTCCATCCTTCAACCCTTTCCTTCCAGTCAACACTTCCAAGCCCATAAGAATTCAAGTCCTTTGAAGGATCCACAATTCTCACAGGAACTGCCAGAGAATATTTTATAATACCTTTATTAATCATCATATAGAAAGAGAATAGGCTCCTATAATAGCATTAGCAACTAAAAGGTCTCAGATTACCAGGCTGACAAGGGTCAATATAAGGAGAGTGGTGAACTCGCTTTTCGGGACCGATGGGACCTGATGTACTTCTCACTGAACGGGTATCTGGAGTAGCGCTTGGAATTTCCCCTGAGACCTGAAAGATTAAGTTAAAGTGATTAGGATCAAGACATACACAATCACCAAAATCATCAAACACGTATTACCAATAACAGCTTATATACAAGGATCAAGGGAACATAGACACCAAAAACAAGTTCAAATAGAAGAAGAAAACTAAAGAGCCAGTCAATGACCTACCGGCTGACCATTGGTAAGAAAATGAATCGGCTGAGATTCATGTCTAGATGATGAAGATAGGTCCACATCCTCTCCTTGCCACTGCTCTCTAGCTTTGCTAGCACCTCTGACATAATTGAATTCGTTCTCTAAATCATCAATATCATCCTCGTCATCATCTCCATGCACTCGAGCACTCCCTGTAGTAACCCAGGTCATCACTTTCATCACAGCTAAATGACAAGGCAACTATTAAAAATGACAAATAGGCACTAATGAACACACCTTTGAGCCTCCTGTATCTGGTCTTGCACTGGGGGCAGCACTGGTTTCCATCCTTCCTCTCATACTCATAGCAAGGCCTGCAAACTGGAAAGGCACACTCATTGCAAGCGACAAAGACATCACCGCTTGGATTCGATCCAACAGTGTCCCCACAGATTTGACATATCTGGCCAGCCACATCCTTCAATACCTTAGGCTGCAATATTATAGCAAAAAACAGCAAATCTCGTGTCAAACCACTGGAACACTAGAAATGCACCAAAAGCTTATTTAATCACAGGGCTATGATTTGATCACAACTCAAGTAAGCCTAAATCTCAGTTCGAGTAGAACAAACAAGTGTTATAACATGAAAACATGCATGATCATAAACAAATCCCACAATATGGATCTCAATGTAAACATGTCAAAATATAAACTAGATCCACATCACATATCATGCATAAGCTTATTTGATCACAAATTAGAGCTCAAATCCAACAACTATGCTGGTGTTCCGGCCTTCCAGGTCACTGTCGGTTCCACTTACATGCCAACAACCAAATCACAATAACTCTGCTTAATTATTAGTTAATTACATCAAAACCATATTTCTAACTTCAACAATACTACAAAACAACATCTACTTGCTTCTGAAATTCACCATGAATATACAAATCACACATCAGATATGTAATCACTACCAACATTTCAGCTCAATCTAGACACACTATTCACAATTCTCAAAAATACCCACAAAAATACTATCCTTGCAGACTTCAAAACAATCAAAAAATAAAAAAAAACACTCACAGATTTGATCAAAATTCAATCTTTTTCACTACCCCATCAGCTCATTTTTACAGCAAGATCAAATCTTTTAGCTCAAATCACAATCACAGATGCATGCTAATACAATCATCATTCACTCATGCAAGCACTGATATCATAACATATAAAAAAAAAAGATAAGATGGGATTTCAGTCACACAATAATTAGATCAATATCCAAATCAACAAAACAAAAAATCTAAAAAGAAGGGAGAAATATAGGAGTGAGTACTGACCCCACTGTCAGTACTGTCATGGCGAATCCTAACAAGCTCATTTCTTTTGTATGATCCAGCAACCATACCACCAGTAGCCTCCATTGTTCCTTTTTTTTCTTTGCTAAAAATAAATAAAATTAGATGAGATCACTAAATAAAGCAAAGATCTAAAATGGGTAAGTGCTCAAATTTCGAGATATGTTGTGTTTTGTGAGATGAGATGAGATGAGATGCTGCTGGGCATTTTTCTTTGTTTCTCTTCAGCTGCCCATTACTCTCTCTCTCCTGAGTAAGACTGACTGTCTGTCTCTATTTATGTGGTTTTTTTTATTTGTTTATTTTATGGGTGTTAGTTTAGAGATTAGAAGACTCGTATGATTAGTGCATGATAATTGAATAGTGTAAAATATTTTTGTCTTTGAGATTGGTTGTTTACTTGTTTGTCTGGTTGCCGGTCATCAGTGGAGTGGAGTAATTCGTTAAAATGAGTCGGGATTATAATCTATTTGATCATTTGTGGGAAATTGAACTAAAATAATAATATAAAATTTTATTTATTTATTTAAAAAATTATAAAATTGCAAGCTGCTATTATCAATTTTAAATTACTCATAAAATCACTTTTATTGTTTTATTGAACAAAAAAAATCATTGTTGTTAAGTGTTACTATTTTAAATTGAACTAATATAATAAAATATAGTTAGGCTCGTCTGGATTAAATGGTAGTTAAATGTAACGAAACAAAATGTGCCATAAAAAAAATTGTGCCTAAAGATATATGCAAACATAAGACTTCAAACATTTACGGATTACTCTATATGTTAGGTGGTCTTACACCACAACAACAACAATCCAAGGTAAATCCCCATTTTAAAAGGGTGTTCGGGGGTAGGATGTACGCAACATTACCCCGGTTTAAGAAAACAGAGAGGTTATTTTCCGAGATAGACCCATACATTGCTACATTAAAGTATTGCCTTGCAATAATATCACTAAAGGTTATGTATCCATTTTGTTATAGTTTATAATCACCTAAATGACTAAATCTGAAAGATAGAGACAATTCTTTCAATTTTATAGACACTGAACCTGTTAGGCGGTCTTATAATATGTTATTATTAGAGATTTTGATCCTTAAGTGACAAAGGACCATCCTAATTTCAGAGATAATATAACCAAAATATTTGTTGGGACATATAAACTGTATTTTAGTGGAATATAAAAGAGGCCAATTGTAAGGATATATTTAAATACAAAGATTTGTGTTTAGAAAGAAGCACATATTTGATTATAGATTCATCTATAATATGTGTTATTTCTCCAATTAGTGATTTTTTCAAACCGATTGCATATATGAAGTTATGAACCCACCTTCATAAAAATATTCCTAGAGTTTCATATGTTGACAAAGTTTAGATGAAGTAGTCACACACAAAAAAAAAAGTTTAGATGAAGTGAACATGTATTAAAATTTTGATCATTTTTTAATACTTTTCTTATATAAGATGATACCCAAGTACCCAACTGCTCCTCCTAGAACAACTTTGTACATAGAATATGAAAATTACATTTCCAAAATCTGGATTTCTTAGTTAAAGTCACGAAAATCATACAGTATGAAATTTTGTGGTGGGTTTGGATTTTACTTTTCGATTATAATAAGGTGCAGAGATCAGAATAAAACATTGGTGTGGACAGTCTGTACTAGTGATGACCGGTGATTGTCGGTAGCCAAAAATCTCAGCAACCAAAGCAACGTCACCTTCCTGTCGGTGGACACAAACAGACTGCTTTCTCTCTCCATGCAGCAGACACTTGCTCTTTTTCGCACTTAATCTACAGTTAAATCTACAAGAATGCCCACCTGATGTTAACACACGTTGAACTTTCTTGGACTGTGAATGTTACTTGAAACGTCACTGTCATTTGTTAGCTGTCACCAGTGAAAGGGTAATTTCGTCCCAATCTCATCGAAGATGTACTTCTAACTAACGCCTCACTACGCGGTCTTGTTTAACGCTTCAGTTTTTATATTTTTCTGCTTGGTTAGGTTTATCACTTTTTGCTCCAAAAAGATATTTTATTAAATTTAATTTAGACTACACTCACTGCTCTTCTCACTATTAACTTTTTTTTTTTGACCACATTGCCAATTTGATTTTACGGAATTTACATTTCGCTAGTTAGAAAGAACCACATATTTGACTAGAGATTCATCTTAGATTTTGGACGTGGCTACCCAAATTACTACTCCGCAAAAAGGAATAATTGATAGAATTTATATGTACAAATTTTCAGTTTCGTTTAGAAATCCATTAGAAATTCATTCTTGTTAGCTAACTAGAAATTGTTTGAGATATAAGTTTTATTTTTGTCAGTTCACTTCGTAAGTTTCATGTGTTTTTTTATTAAAAAAAAAGAGTGAGGGGGGATTTAGGCATATTTATAAAGTTAATTTATCCAACAAGTCTTTGGTAATTCGGGTGTAAATTTATATGTAATTTTATAAAAATTTATGATTCACCCCTTATTTTGGAGAAAAAAAAAAGAAGAGATTTTATCATTTAAGAAAAAGCTTTCAAATTATGACTTTTTGGTGTAAAATTACACCGAGTGCATGTTAGTATGTTACTAATAGAGTAATTTATTATCTTTGAGAAGCCCGGGAATTTAATAGAACTACAAAAAAAAGTGAAGATTTTTTGGATAAACCAAAATTGAATAGCAATAGAAATATAAAACAGAATTAAGTACTAGTTTTCGATACTACAAAAAAAATTAAGGTCCCTCTAGCTCCTAGTTCTTCTCCGGTAATTGGAGATTTCCTGTCCTCCTTTTAACTAGTAGGATATAATTTTACTTTATTTTTTCAATCTTACAAAAACACCCCCCTATTATCCCTCTAACACCCACCGTAGGATTGTATAATTGATCCGCACCGTCACTCTGTTATCCTTCCATTTTAGTTTTTGTACATGTCAACTCAATTTAAATGGTAAAGAATGCACCCCATCTAGAGTCAGCAAGTCTTCTATGCACCCGGTGTACCTGTACACCGGGTGCCACGTCATCGTTTTAATTAAAAAATTAACATTGATGACTAATGGTCATTTTTATGTGACTAATCACTAGTGAGTATTTTTATATGACTAATGACTAGTAGTAATATGACTAGTGAAATCTTTTATATGACTAATGTCTCCGACGCACTATCTGACTTTTAGCCATTTTTTTTTTTTCATTTTTTTTCATTTTTCTAGAAAGTGCCACCTATCAGGTGTATGCATACACGGTACACCTAGTGTATGCATACACGGCACACCTGGTGTATGCTAGAATAGGAGATCTAGAGCAAACGTTTCTTTTGCCTTTATAATGGAAATTTGGCCACGTGTAAAGAATGTGGCTTGATGAATCTAAACTTTCATAACAAGTAAAATGATTCTACCCTTTCACAAAAGGAAACAAAAAAAGATTGCATAAAATTAAGGGCATGTACTCGTCAAAGTCTTTCCACCTTAAAACAGTACAATTCATCATAAAAAAAAAAAGAAGTTACAATTCAGCTCTTAAGCCTAAAAACTTCAGTTATATCAAGTTATCAACTCTCTCAACAATAGAGCTCAATGCAATTCATTTCCGTAAATGACCGACCCTATAGGAACTAGTACCAAATTGCTTCATGTGCTCATGCAGAGCCTCAATTAAGTTCAGTACAAGGGCATGAATATTAATCAAAAGAAGAGTCAACAATTTTTGAAACCAAGCACAAAAGCATGGCCAACAAGCCCTTCCCTACTCTTGAAACAAAATGTAAAGTTCAGACGATTAGTGATATTTGATCAACAACCTAACTCATTGTTGTGGAAAAGTACATCTAAACAAAGGAAATATAACAATTCAAACCAGTTACTTCTCGATTATCTATTCATCTTCATCATCATGAATCATCTGACCTGACGAGTTTTGTCAACCTCTTTACCAAAACTCGTAAGGGTGTACAACGAAGATGCTCCTATACTGAGCTATTTTTCCATTACCCCCTTTGTAGCACAGTCAACCACAATAGAGGCAAAGGAATATAAAATGATTCACAGTTTACATACAGATAACATGAAAAGTATTTGTAATGACTCTTCAGGATACTTTACTGACAGATTCAGATTGATCTGACGATGACCGTATATAAGGGCTTCGCCTTTCAGGCAACCCGTCTGCAGCACGCCTCTCTTCAAACCATTTAACGATTCTTGAGCGAGGTAAGTTTGTGACTTGGGTTATACTGCTAATCATAGCATCCTGTGCACGCGGAAGATGCAACTCTTAATTCTCAAAGGTTACATGCAAAATAAACAGTGAAAGTACTGAAGCATCTTGAAGATAGCAAAATTCACGTAAACTCAGCTAGGCATCCCAATAAAGTGACATGCTGCTGTTACTGGTCATCAAACTCAATAAATTCCACAAATTTAAATAGGTCAAGCAGATAAGATCATATTGGAAGATAAAGAACTGGTGAATGAGTCCAATCTTACTGATGCTGCTCATCAAACTGAAGCAATTAACACCTAGAAGTAGGTCAAGGAAATGAAATCATAACAAAGCATTAAGGATGAGTTTTTATTTTAAAAAAAAAAGAAAGATAAAAAAAAGGTTTGCATAATGCATAATTGCATATCACGCTACCAACTTGTACAAAAAAATGAACCCAAGAAGGAGGAACAAAGCATCTTGTCCTATGGAAAGATGAGAGGCAACAGATGTGTTTCGCATAAGTAAACCGTAGTCAAACAGCAATATTTAGTCACATCAATGATTCTTTGACAATGACAGAAGAAGTGGCATTTAAAAAATAAAACATCACCTGATGCATATTGCAGGCAACAGCACAAAATTATGAAAAACCAGCAGCAGAGCACACGTAAACATCAGTCACTTACAGTTGGACGTTTACTATGCCTATAGACTTTTTGTAGGGTTCCAAGTTGGACTTTCTTCAATCTCTTGTTTGCGGACCAACTCCCTTGCAGGACATGGATAGGAGTTTTTTCCTCCGCTTCAGTATTAACAGGCTCTTTAGAAGCTACAGATTTTGTAGATGGCACGGATGGGTCAGTTTCAGAATCTGACTCTGACTCTGCCACACATGGCTCCGGTGTATCAGGCAAAGCTGCACTCAGCATTAATAGTTTTGGAGGTGGATTTCGTAGCATCTCCAGAACAACAGCCCTATCAAGACATAATTCTGCAGCTAGATCTTTGATCTAGAAAGGAAGTGACAACTAATTGTCATCAACAAAATAGTAAAACAAAGCAAGAAGCACGATTCTCGACTTAGAAATCCAGTTGAAAGCAACACGGAACGCCTATGGCATCATATACAAATTATAAACAACATAACAAAGATTCAAGTCCCAATTCTATACAACATCACTAACCTAAACTACATGTATTGATCTAGTTTTCAACCCATGATTGGCCTTGATATCCCAATCATCGTTTCTACAGAACGCCAACAAGCATGTAAATGGAGGCGTTATCCAAACCAAATTATTTGAAGTATATGCCAGCAACTTTATAAAATCTCCATAATACGGACACAGCTGAATCACACAGTAAAGCAATGATTCAGTCACCTAAAAAAGGGCCTAATACAGGACACACAAAACTGAATCGTAAATCAGTTGATAAGACACTACAAGGCCAGGTCATTAATATCTGATTGCTTGATTGAACAGAAATGACAATACATGTATCACCAATTATTATCAGTTCATGAGGGCTGTCTTACTGTGACCTTCATTTACTGAAAGAGAATCAGAAAGTCGCACACAGAACCTCATAGCTAGGATACTAATGATGAATAAAGAAAAGAAAACTTAAGATCCAAAGAGACACAAGGCTTACCCCAACTTTGCGCTTGCCAAACTTTAAAGCATAAGCCAGACGCCGAAGTTGCCAACCTTTGATCTTTGATGAATCCTCTTCGTCATCTTCAGAATCCTCATCTTCATCAGAATCATCACTATCATCAATGCCATCTTCTCCTTCTTCTTCTTCCTCTAGCTCGTCCTCGAGCATGGCAAGGTCTTCATCATCAAATAGCTCAAAAATTGCGTCAACAACATCGTCATCCAAGTCATCTTCATTCAATGCATCCTCACCCAAGTCATCCTCATCCTCCTCCTCATCATCATCAGCATCAGCACTGTCTCTCTTGAGGTCCTTCGATTCAAGAATAAAGAAAAGAAAGATATCATGATACATCATAATCCAGAGCTATGACTGAGCTGTTTCACTACAAATTGGCTTTGCGAGATTTGAACAACTTTTTACAAGTCGACGTATTCTGACAAAGATAAGCCAAAAACAGATGACGAGTAATGACATAACAGACCCAGAAGTGCCAAAATATATGCAGGATGTGCAATGCAGGCCACTACACCAAAACTCCTTTAAGATATATAGTTTGTTTCCCTTTTTCGACAAAACCTATATGCGAATACGCTAGCTCGCAATGGCATGTATAGATGTACCCCTCAGCAAAACATGAGTCAAGTAATTATACACTACCACTAAGTACCCTAACTAAGCTTAGCAAGTTAGTATGCATCATAAAAATAAAAAAACTTGCATCTAGATGCACATTGGGAAAAATGGGATGAAGAATCTCATCGCAATCGGCCACTTCTCTATTAAAATCGCACGAAAAGCATAACTGGCAACATAATTCCACTTTCTACCAAGATTCACATTGCCTTAAATCCTAACTAATGTTTATCCCAATATTGAGTACAAAGTGCTTATTCTTTTACTCAAAGGTAACTTGCAACAAATATAACCTAGTTCTTTTCAACTCAACCTTCTTGTCAGCTCAATTTGGTTGAACTCTAAACAGCTGAAAGACACAAGTAACTAACTCAAACCATCATCATCATCATCATTAAGGATAACATTCATATTTCCCTGTATGTATTTCCCTTCACACAATATCAAGTATATTTAAAAGCCTTTAAGCTAAATCACACTTCATTAGAAACTAAAAAATCCAAACAAACCAAAAAAAGCAAACAAACATCAAATTCCCTTTAAAGGGTGTACACAAATATAGCTTATCCCACAAAAAAAAAAGTACAACCACCATTGAATTTCCAAATTCCCACAAAAGGGTACTCAAGAATTCCAACAATAACATGATATATGTGATAAAGATAAAATCTTGGAGACAAAAAAATGGATGCAGTTCAGAATTTCACTTTATCCACAAAAGATGCATGTGTGTATATACCTTTTTTTTGTTATTTGGTTGAATGGGAGAGTTGCCACGTCGTCGAGCTAGGCAGATGAGGGGGAGGGAAGGAGGGACACGTGGCAGGGGAAGGTAGGGATGAGGGTGGGCAGCAAAGAGGAGGTGTTTGGTTGATGGGTTTATTGTTCTTATGATTGTGGTGTTGTGTAATGAAGTGGTAGTAGCCATGGACATTTTGTATTACTCTCTCTCACTGTCTCTGTCTCGTCTATCCTTTTGAGCTTGTTGGTTTGGTTTTGGTTTTGTTTTGCTCAATGTTTGATGTTTGAAGAGATTAACAAAATGGAGGGAGAGGGAGTGATAGCAGAGACTAGAGAGGTTTATTGCTGTAGGCCTGCACCTGCAGTGTTGGGTTTATCCTAGACTAGATTCACTTTATCCTCCTTTGCTCAGAAACGAAAGGAAAAGAAAAACAACGCATAATATACACTCCGTATGTGAAAATTTGGTGGGAAACCGTTTCATATATGACATTAGTTGTAAGGCGTCATTATTAGGGTCATAATTGTTTATCGGAGTATTTGAATGGTGAATAATACTCATTCTTATGTATGATACGGATTCACACTATTTTGTGAAAAAAGTAAAGAGACTAAGGTTGTGTTTTGTTTTGTTCATCGATAGTACTATAGTTCAGTTTTTTGTAGTTCAGTTCAGTTTTTTCCAGTTCAGTTCACATTTTTTTATTTCAATTCAGTTTTAGTTATAATTTTAACCGACTATTTCACTTCAGCATCTTTTAGTTTTTTTCTGTTCAGTTTTATTTTATATCTTCCAGCCGACCAAAACACACCATTAACTATTTTTATTTTGTTTTGTTTTTGTCTTGTCTTTTCGTAAAAAAATTAAATTATAGACTCATTATTTTCTAAGAGTTTGTTATAACTCATACACAAAAATTTGGGTGAGACCGTCTCATACTAAGGTTAGTGTGCGGCGGGTTTTTTTTTTGATTTTTTTTTTTACTATGGGGTCATTTTTCAGTTGGATGGGGGTCATTTTTCAGTTTTAACATGGTGGTCATTTTTCTTTTTGTATGGGGTTATTTTTCAGTTTTAACATAGGGGTCATTTTTCAGTTGTATGGGGGTCATTTTACAGTTGTATATGGGTCATTTTTTCAGTCAGTTGTATTGGGGTCATTTTTCAGTTGTATGGGGGTCATTTTTCAGTTGTATTGGGGTCATTTTTTCAGTCAGTTGTATTGGGGTCATTTTTCAGTTGTATGAGGGTCATTTTTCAGTTTTATGGGGGTCATTTTTCAGTTGTATGGGTCATTTTTTAGTTTTTAACTTCAATTATATGGGGGTCATTTTTCAGTTGTATGAAGGTCATTTTTCATTTGTATAGACTTGAAAAAAAATGATTTTTTTTTTTTTGGGTCATTTGGCCAGACCCGTCTCTTAGTGTGAGACGGTCTCACCCAAATTTTTCTATAACTCATATCAATCTAGTACTCCTGCCCCAGAAAAAAAAACTCAATTTATAATCATACCCCTTATTTTAATATCTTGTTTGATAGCCCTTTTAGTTAGCTTCGAAATAACATATCGTTTGTATATTTTGGAGGTCGTTTGATTGATGAAAATGTCAAATATTACACATATGGCCTACATATACCACACTCAAAACCTCGGGTACCCAATCGTACATTATGGTATACCTCGGATACCCAAAAGGTAATATTTTTTAATTTTTAAAAAAATATAGTTCTATAAGTGTCCCTTATATCGCCCGGGTTTTCAACAGATATCAAGAAATGTTTCATTGCTTTTGCGCTTTTAAAAAAATGCTACGTATAAACTAATGCACTATCCAATACATGATCAAATTTCAATGATCAAATAATAATACACCCTTAGCACGGGTTAGGACCTAATATTTCTAATACAAGAGCGTTGAATATATTGCAATTGAAGTTCATAACACAAATAACATAAAATGGTAGCAATAGGTGTTAAATCATTTAATCCAGAATGATATAATTAGATATTGATATAAAGGGAATTTAAAAAATAGTAATACATCCCCTTATCCTTACACTCACAGACAATAAATCTTACATCTCCATAGAACGAATTAAAATAAATAATTGATCTCTCAAAAAATTGACAATAAAATGAAGATTCATAGAAAATATTGTTTAGCCTCAAACTCCATAAAAATCAGTAGCCTTTAGGGGCCTCGTATTTTGGTGCATGTTTCTTGTATGCGGATGGAGTGTATTTTGGTTTGTTGTAAGACGGTGATGGAGAGTAGTATTCTGGAGACTTGTAGGCAGGTGATGGTGTGTAGTATTTTGGAGATTTGTAGGCTGGTGATGGAGTGTATGATGGAGACTTGTAGACAGGTGAGGGTGAGTATGATGTAGTGTATGATGGAGACTTGTAAACAGGTGAGGGTGAGTATGATGGAGTGTAAGATGGAGACTTGTAAACTGGTGATGGAGAATAGTAAGTGGGAGACTTATAGACTGGTGATGGAGACTTGTAGACGGGTGATGGTGAGTAGTAAGATGGAGACTTGTAAACTGGTGATGGAGAATAATACACTGGAGATTTGTAAACCGGTGATGGTGAATATGATGGAGACTTGTAAACAGGTGATGGTGAGTATGATGGAGACTTGTAGACAGGTGATGGAGAGTAGTAAGATGGAGACTTGTACACTGGTGATGGTGAGTAGTAGGATGGAGACTTGTAAACTGGTGATGGAGAGTAAGATGGAGATTTGTAAGCTGGTAATGGAGAGTAGTAAGATGGGGATTTATAAACAGGTGATGGAGAAGAGTACGATGGAGACTTGTAACTTGATGGAGTGTAAGGGTGAGCTAGATGTGGCTTTTTGTATTCAAAAGCCTTGTAAGTTGGTGGAGAAGAGTAACCATAGTACTCAGCAGAGGAAACAACCACCAATGACAAAAGAAGGAAAGAAACAACACAAGTATGAATTAGAGCCATTTTTCTCAACGTTAAATGTATCTTAAACTATGAATACAATGATGAATTCCGTTGAGGGGGTGATGAGAAATGTTGTCTTCAATGCTATTTATAATGCTTTTGCGTCTTACATGTCAACCACTAACAACCAAATTGTTGTTGACAGTTTCACATTGATAAAAGTTCATGTTATCACGTTCTGTTAAATTGTTAAATCAATTATACTTGATTACCCTTTGCACGATTGAGCTTAAGAGGTCAAGTACATTAGCCGGCAGTGGACGATTATGAATTTATCAACTATCACGTCAATTTCAGTTTCTCTGTCCCAAAAACGAAAACAGTGGCCATAGAAAGATTTTGGGTCATATACTCATATACTTCACCCATTTACGATGATGAAAAAAAACCAATACTCAGTATTTCCCTTCGATAAGATAGCACGAAAAGCCCAACAGCCGTATGGGGGTAATCTAATCATGGGCCATCTACGTAGCCCATTCTGATCCAAACCCTTCATTTTATTTTCTTATTCACCGGACTCAGATAGTCAGACCTTAATGAAACATCACCATTTCCTCATTTCCAGTTTCTCAGTAGGAAGAACTTTTCTCATGCAATCTCCAAATCTCCAACACATATATCCAAATACGAACAACAGGCAGGAATCCAGGGCTTAGGCTCAAATCTCTAAAGACGTGAAAATTTCAGAATAGCACCCAAAAGCAAGAACTGCATGACTGTTTTTTTCTGCAGAAAAGATCATTTGTACATCACACTATGACCATGTGCAATGGGGAGATGGCAAACGTGATTTCTTCACGTAAACCTAACATGACAGTTTTTGGTCGTGGGCTCATGGCAATCAGGCAATAATACTTCGATGATTATAAAAAAAAGACCGCATAGAACCTGGTGCTGCAAGGGGGCAGTGATCCACGCAAAACAACACTAACAAACCAGATATGCATCAGTCACCTTTGGACGTTACCCCCTTAGTACGTCCATAGAACCGTACTCACAGATCTTCTATAGTCTACAACAACAACAACAATCGAGTGTAAATCCCCATTCAATGGGGGTACTCGGGTCATGAAGTACGCAACCTTACCCCTGTTTAAGAAAACAGAGAGGTTGTTTCCGAAGATCTTCCTTCTATAGTCTATTTATTGTAAACCAAATCCCCTAGGGAGATAATAATTGATGTTTCTGCCTAAGGTTTCACGTTCTAAAAACAGAAAAATCTGATCAAACAATACATATTATGACACAACTTCAGATCATTAAGTAGCATATCCAGCAAGACAGACCAATTAAGGCATTCAGCAGCAAGGTTTATGAATTGGGGCAAAAGTGGCAATTATTCGTCAATAATGTACATTTCGAGCAACAGTAATATGAATGATCGCAATACCAGCATAATCCACCCGTCTTTATAATGCCATCAACCACTTGCACTGATCTCGGTAACCGCATCTGCCTTCACATGCATATGGATCCGTGTAAACCCCAACAAGAAAAATGAATAATCAGGAAAAGGTCAAGAATCCGAAATCAGAAGGTCGGAAGTTGCAACTCTCTTAATACCTTATCGAATCACGACGGTGATCGAGCAATGCATAGCTTATTTTAATCACTAAATCAAGTGAACAACTGTAAAAACGGTGTGTTCCATCATTCGCTATCATTATAACAAACACTATTCTCACAGAATGTTCCATCTTTTATATTTCTTACAATGACCTAATACATGCATTTTCGAAGAAAACTTTAGAGTCACATGATACTTTATTGGTTAAAGACTGTAATAACTGAAAACAACGAAATTTGAGATACCAAAAGACAAGACTTACAATACTATGCAGCCAAGCTCTCCATTTTGGGGTACTCTTTTTCATCTCTTTTCTCTTTTTCAGAACAAGTATAGTTACTGCTTCACAACTGTTGGCGCTTCACATATCTCCATCCAGTTCAAGCTTTTTGTTCAGATAATGCTCAAGCACTGCAGTTGTTCATCAAAACCTTCACCCTTCCTACCAGTTCCAAAGCACCGTACTGTATGTAGTCCTATTTTGGTTTCAGTGGTTCCTTGTAATTATTTCACCCATCACTTCATGTTTGAACTCAAGTTGATGTACAGTTTCAATGCTAACATTGCACAACTTTTTTTTATTTTCAAATACACCTAAAGAAGTTTGAGTTCAAACTCAACTCAGTTCAACTAAAGCAGTTGCTTGAGCTGAGATAGACACTTAGTGGTAAGGAGACATCAAATATATAACAGCAATGACAAAACCAAAAGCTATTATCATTGATAACTGAACAACAAAACTCGAATATCCATCATTGACAACAAAACTACATACTATCACGCCCCTAATGCTTCATAATTAGTGATATTAAACAGCTGTCGGGCTCTCACATATCTTCATCCAGTGCAAGTGTTTCCTTCACATAATGCTCAAGCACTGCTAGACGCGCTAGGGGTTCGTCAATGCCTTCATCCTTACCATTAGTCTCATTTGCACCACCACTAAGTGGTCTTATTTCAATTCTAGAGGCTCGTGATTTCTCCTTTTCCACTTACCACTTCATGTTCAAACTAGACCTTATGTCAAAATTCAAATGCAAATGACTCTTTTTTTTTGGTTTCTTCACACCTAATGGAACTTTGTTCAAGCTCAACTCAATCAGCTCATACAGTTGCTCAAGTAGAGAAAACAGACTTCAATAATCCACTTTTTTTTCTCAGGTAAGGAGACAACAAACATATAGCACAAATAACAAAATCCGAAGTTTTTATAATCACTGTTAAATGAACAAGATAACTCAAAATTCCATGAATGACAACGAAACTAGGAACTAGCACACCCTTACTCGTCATCATCATCGTCATCATCAACTTGTTCTGCTCCACCTACTTGTCTCTCCTTTTTCTTCTTCTCTTCTTGAATAACATACTGCGCCGCTTTCCCATACAACTTCTCTTGAATAATTTGCCAGTCTTGCGAAGAAAGATGCTCAAATTCCTCTTGAATAGTTTGTGCTCTCTCGAAATCCGCTTCAAGGTCCTTATAAAGATCCTTTATAGCATCATCATCTAAGTATTCAACTTTCCCGGAATCATCATCTTCACCATCATCTCTCCATAGCTTCTGTCACAAATTGTCGCATACATTAGGTAGAGTGTCAACGAAACTCAAAGGCTACAATCAAAAGCTCTACCTCAACCTCAACCTCTAAGCTTATACTATATAAGAAATTGAAAACATTTTCGAGATAACCGAAATTGACAAGGAGGAGGCTGTAAGTACATTAGGAAACAGAGAACATGAAATTAGTATCATTTAGAAAAATTTGTGTGCACATGTTTCATATATGAGACGGGGTTACTAATGGCTAACGAGAGGGGTTATTAATCAACCTTTTCAGTCATTAATGACCCACTTTCATATATAAAACGGGGTCACACAAAAAAAAAATATGCATTCATATCATTCAACATTTTGTTGAGCTACAAATAAAAAATAAAATGTTTGTTTTATTATACAACTAAAAAAACTGATTTTTTTATCTAATTATTCTAAGAGTAGTTCATAATATGTGTTGCATCAGATACAGTTAATCTCAAATATAACATCAAGTAGATTTCCACAAAAGGGTACATTCTCATACAAATATACAAAAATGGCTATGAGGGGAATTTCAATTAAGTTCCAAAAAAATGCAATGCAAATTAGAAATATTAAAAGAAAAGATTATACCTTTCCGTCAGTGTTAGAAGAGATGGGGGCATGGAAGTTGTTGGGGACGCCAGCGTGGCAGAGGAGGGAGAGGGAGGGGAAGACACGTGGAAGAGAGAGATTGGACGGCGGGTGATGATGGTTGGTGGAGAGGTGTTTGGTTTGAGATGGGTGTGGAAAAGGTGAGTTTAATTTGAAAGTGGTGCTTTGTAAGGAAGTAGCAGCAGCCATTGTTTGTTTGTTAATTCTGTACTCTGGAGAGGGAGATACCGAAGTAGGCAAGTCTGGAGTGAAATGTGTATGTGACTGTGGTAAGTCTGGTAACTGGTAGACTGGTTGGTCCAACAGCTCCCCTGATAATTAATTAAAAACTCGTCGTTTAAACCAAAAAAAAAAAAAAAAGAAGAAGAGTGGCTGCCAGCAAATACAAGCTGGTATGAACGTGATGAAAGTATTCTGCCATCAAAATTGAAAATCATTTTACTCTCATCATACAAAATCACACACCTCCGATCAAGTCAACTCACCCAATTAATTAAGCACGAACACTCTCACACAATAAATACACACACAGAGAGAGGATTTCCAATTCCCAATTTCGAATTTCCAATGGCGAACAAAGTAACAACAACAACGGCGACAGCAGCAGCAGCAGCATCAGCATCAACATCAACATCAACATCATCAGCAGTATCAAGAGCATCAACATCATCGAGAGCAACGAAAGGGTGGACGAGCAGCAGTATATCATCGCTATCATCTCGCTTCTTCTTCCTCCTCGTTCTCCTCCAGATCCCTCTCTTCAGGTAGCTTAGCTCCCACCCCACCCCACCCCACCCCCATCTCTCCCTCTCTCTCTCTCTCAATTATATTTCCATTCAATACTTTTACTGTTCTACTTACTATAACTCTGTAATTGTTGTACCTTTTCTTTGACAGTGAATTATGGTGACATTTGTAAATTTGTTTACTACTCTTTTATATGCTTGCCCAAGATGTGGCGATTTTTGGAGTTTGTGATTTTTAGTGGAAGTTATGATTTGAGTTTCTGTTTACTACTATTTATTAGTCTATTTGGGATTTGTGATTTTGAGGCCGTCTTTTTTCTGCTATATTAGCTGATTGATGTGAGCGAGAGAGAAAACTGACAAAATTAGCAAATAGTAACATATTGATGTGAGACGAGAAAGAAAAATATGTCAGAATATGCTAACAAAGAGCAGATAACAGATTTTTCCAAACAGGGTCTTGATGGATGATGGATTTGGTAATGGTAGTGTTAGTGATGTAAATTTGGGGAGTTTCGAGGAGTTTGAGAGAATTAGATCTTAGTTTGAGCTGAGGTAGTCGTGTGACTGAACATGTTTTTTTAGACTTAAGAGTTAATTTTTCCCTAAATTGGGCTAATATGGTTGATTGGGTTTTATTTTTGATGGATGATCGTAAGATCTGAGCAATGGTTTGGTTTCGGAGTTTCGATTGTTAGAGTTGATGATTTTAGGCTGTCAACAGTTCTTTAAATGACCATTTATTAAAGGGATGGTTTGCTTAGGAAGATTAGGAGATTCGCAGAACTGAATTTGGGATGTATTTGTCTGATATGTTATTTATTATCGGTGAATTTCCGCTCTAGTAAGATCTTAGATCTACAAAGTTCAAGATTAGAATAATATCTTGTGCTTCTCCTATAGTTATCTTACAACTTAAGAGCATTTGCATGGTCCTTCTGTCGTCAAGCATTCTGGTTTACAAGGTATCTGCATTTTTCGAAGCAGCCTTTAAACATGTCTCTTTGAGGTGAGGCTATGCTGATGTCATTTACCAAGGCGTAATATATAGTTAAAGGCCAGCACTTATTGCTTCGGCTATGATTGAGATTAATGTGCCACTTAGAATTATGAATCTATGTCACTATGGAATAGCCACATGTAGGATTTTTTTTGTACTTCTTCCTGCGTTGATGACTTGCTGTGTCACGGTGCTGGTTTTTAAGTTGTCTTGCTTTTGAATATCCGTCACTACCACCTTTGTAATTGACTAACTATGCATTATGCTTCTTCCAGTATGTTGTATGATCCTTTTATTTTTGTTTGTTCTCTGTGTGTGTGTTTTATTTTTAAAAGATATTGTATTTGTTACAAACTACGGAGTACCTTGTTTAGAACAGTTTTCGAGACGCTACTATGGTAGAAACTACCTTCATTTTTCTTTTTCTTTTTGCAAAGTTACTCTTTACATGAATCTTATTCTGCTCAAACCGTAGCTTATGGAAAGAAAAGTTTCATGGGCATCCAGACTTTGGGTAACTAATCCCATGGGCCTGAAGTTAACGGCCGGGAAAACCTCTAGTGGCTGTGAGGAGACTCGAACTTGGGACCGTTCCTCTAAGATTTAAGTCTTAGTGTCTTACCAACTCAGATATCCACTCGGGTTAGAAAAAAAAGAAAAAGTTCAGTTACCCAATTGCCCTCATGTATTAATAATATCAAATGCCCTCACTAGCCCATAGGTGCCTTGTATCTTCCTGCCCCTCCCTGCATTACCAGTTTCCCAAGTTCCCACCTCACTTCACACGATCTTCCTACCCCTTCTTTCTGCATTACCAGTTTTTCCCTTTTGCTATCAAATTCACACAGCCAACATTTTCCTCCAGCTCCTTTTTGCTTGCCATTAAACTCCCTGCTATTGCAAATGCGTATGCAATATAGGTTGATAAGGTGCAAATTGAATACAATGATATATATTATCCCTACAGGGACGGCTTAAATGTTGAATATGGCTTGAAAGGTTGGTGTTGCTAAGCATGTAGTGCTCTCTGCTTATTTTAGTGGTGCCGTTGCTGTAGTTTCATTAGCTTCTTGGGTGACTGTTTGTAAATTGGCGGACCAGTAGTTTCATAAGGTTCCATTTTCGTTTGTTATGTTTTCATTTTTTTAAAAGAACCTTTTATCTTTATTCGTTGTAGATCAATGAGTGCAATATGACTGTTAACCAAATCCTTTCATTAATAAATCACACTGGCTCGACACTAACATTCCATTATAGTTGGGGCCTCGTGGCTAGACTTGTGGCACTTAGATAATTGGTATGTTGAGTAGGCTTCTGTACCTTTTGTCAATTTGCTGATGTCTCTATAGACGGTAGTACATGTTGACGTTGGTTTAGTTTGATAACAGAAGTCAAATGTTTATTTTTTATTTCTGTATAGAATTAGTTTATGTTTCTCAGTTAACGTGTAAGTTCTTAAGTTGTTGGATTCATTGCTGCTGACAGGTTAAGCTATTTCATTGATTTTTGCCTTTTGGCATATCATTAGTTCTTTTGTAGGATTTGAGTTGCCCATCTGACCATTTGCGCATATCCACAGGATTTCATGTAGGTCTGGCACATGCACGACGCCTATCCATGTTACATCTTCCCAGTTGGTTGCTAGTGATATCGTTCCTGTAGCAGCTGTGAAGGCCCTTCTTTTCCCTGGAGCGATAGCGCATGGACTTGCCAAGAGCATGAGTGTTCCTAGTTGGAGCAGCCTGCTGGATATGTACAACTTGACGAGTATAAAAGAGGCCTCTGCAGTAACTGATCTCAAGCGCTTGGAGGTATGTTTGTAAAGAGCTGCCCTCTGTGATGAGATTTGAGTCCTGGCTAT
>ONZK01003263.1:7467-27930 GCA_900322385.1 Pharnaceum exiguum
AATCAAAAACTTCAAATAGTATCAATCACAAGCTATCACAAATGCTATGCTACACAAAGATAAAAGGCAGAATGAAGGAAATAAAAAAAAGAAGCAACCATTTTCATTCATTCTTACCCTACTCACTAATTTCCTCCAAACATAACAAAATGCAAAGGCATATCACAGCACAGAGCCAAAGAGTAGCTTACAAGTCACTGAAAACTGAAGAAAGCAGCTAAAAAATGCAAACTTCTATTTCAAGCAACTGAGAATATATCCTAAACAAACAGTGCAATAGATCTACAACCATTTTAAGAACAAAAGATCATATCTTTAGCTCAACCCAACTCAACATTATCAAGCTGACATGATCACACTTAAACATATATATAGAGCTAGCTAGACAATGCAGTTATAAGCTAGGATCATATCACAGAATGTATACATTATAATATCTTAGAAGCTGATATACTTACAGAGTTTATGAGGAATAATATATGCTGGCACTGGCAGTAATGTTTGGGAGAATATGAGTGAAAAGAAAAAAGGGAAATGGGAAATGAAAAGTGGGAAACTGGTGTTAGTGTGAGTGTGTGAGAGTGAGTGATGATGGTCCAGAAATGGATGAAATATAAGTGCCGTTTATTTTATTTTTATTGATTATTATTACAGTATAAAATAGTTTGGTATATTTTGGGCTTCTTATTTTAACTCCTGTTACTTGATGTGAGGACAAGTTTTTGGTTAGTGAAAACGGAAGAACAGCTACCAGGATTAGACTTTGTGTCGGAAGGACGAGTTAAAAAAACTTAAATTAAAAAAAAAACTTAAATTACTTCTTTTTCACTGAGCATAAAGTATTACAATAATTTATCAAAATATAATATGTACGAGCCGTAGTGACTCTTTGTAATAGAAAATAAAATTTATATATAAAGTAAACTTTAGTATGTCATAAATTAATAATATTGGTATTTGGAGAAGTTGAGTAAGAATGGTATTGCAATGAAAAGTAAATTTTCAATTCAGGCTAGATCGAAAAGTATTTGCTAGAATGATGTAAACGGAAAACGAAAAAAAATGTTAGAAACGACCAAACAACTTACCAATCGTCCTAATTGCAAATTAATTGTTACTTCTCTTTTTCTATTTAGTGAAAGCATTTCTTAGAACAGTAAGGGCCAAGTATATGTGTGAAAAGTTAAAATAAAATAAACTTAGTTGTCCTTCATTTGAACAAATAAAATAGCGAAGGCCGAAGGAAAGAAAAAAATGATTAAAGTGCAATTTATCTCATTTAAGAGCATAAAATTGTAGATTTAACAAAATATTCAAGTGACACATGCATCTATCATTTGTTATGAACTTATGATATCAAACAAATTTAACAACAGAACGGTATGCTTTCTTTGCACCAAAATTAAGTCAATCTACTTTGCACAACTTCAAACAAATTTCGGCATCCTTAATCCAAGTTCATAGTGTCATACACTTCTTTATAAGGAACACTTTCTGTACCGCTACACGAGCACATAATAACCAGTTAACCACCTACTCACCTAGGCAACATCCCCAATTCCCCATATTCCCATACACTGCCACGAGTTTCACAAATACACTGATTACTGATACACGTACTAGAAAGCTACCTACCATAAACAAAGTTCTAATTATTGAGCCCAAAATTGACGAAGAAGCTGGTATCACACAACTTTGTTGTGATTTTTAATGCTTTAAGATTTGGTTCAGTTTCGATTGGTGAAGCCACAAGACTGTCACCTATAATCAAATGAAAGGTGAATCCAAGTCAACTAATTCGTGGTCATTAGTATTTGATTTTCTAAGAGCTGAACTGCCTTATCTAAGCCGAGACTGGCTCCCTGTTCCCATACTTCAATCTATGAGACTAGCGAGGATGCAGTCGCATGAATAGATTAGAGTAGGAGCTGTGCATGCCTGCATGGCCTGATTGACGTGTCCTCATTTGAAAGAGTATCCTGCACCACAAGTTAAAACATGATAAGTATTGTGTTTGCATTTTTAACATTTAGGAGCAATTTAATAACAGTATCATCTTTCACTTAAACGCAAAATACATTCTCTGGTGAATACGGAACACATAGTGATGACGAAGTGTCAAAGGTGATATGTTAGGTAATCAAGGTATGTTGCAGACAAGCTCAATGACTTTAGGAATCATCTGAGATCACTCAATGACTTCAATAAGTGGAAGGATTTGAAGGATGAATCATTTTTATGACAGTTATCGACAATGTCGTCTCTTTCATCTTCAGGTTCACCATCCTCGTTTATCCCGAACAAATCAGTTAGCCAACTAAACCAGTTCCCAATCGACATTCACAAAGACTAATTAAGGCAGGATTCAACTAAAACTAACCGGTTTACTTTGAAAAAAGAATGCGAATGGAATTCAGAAGGAATTGAACACTCACAATTGCACTTAGGAGCTTGAAAAGACTTCCCAACCATTTACTTACGCAAACACGTAGTCCATATACAGCAAGTTTAAGATGCAACAATGTGAAGTAAAGGTGTAAACATACCGCATTTTTAAGTAGTACACCGGCACAGCTAATCGGAAAGTCCTCCTCAACTTATGGGGTCTGATACAGGATAAGTTGGAATGTTATCAGCAGATTATCGAAGGATGGCATTAGACAATGCTACATCCCATCTGGTCACACACTGCTCCGTATATTTATATCCATGACACAGGTAAAAGCAAGTCATAAGTCACACAAATACAGAAGCCTCGTAATGAAAATGCCCCAACAGATTAGGAGGGCAGACAGACGACAGTTCTAGATTGTATACAATGTGCGACAAAAGAAACATAGCATTACCTATTCACAGTCAAAATTCAGTCTTACAAAGATCACAAATAGAAAATACAAACCCTTCACAGCTGCAACTACCGAAAAAACTCAGTAGATCAATCATTGAATTCTCTATGAGATAACAACTTATGAGAATCAACAAATGATCACAATTATGCCTGATGAAGTATATTAGGCGACATTTGCATGTTTAGATGACTCAATACCACAGTAATTGATGGAAGTACAGTGAATACTTTTTTTTAAACATAAGCATTTCATTCATGACAAACTGGTATCGTCCAACAACACGTAAGGCCTAGGTACCCAGTTATCTCCCCAAACATCTATACCTTGAACATCCCCAATGCTCCATCTTGTTTCACATTCAATACTTTTCCTTGCCTTAAATATTCCACAGTCTACATCTGTGATCTACAGATTGCTTCTTTTCATTTTCCATCCTATTGCGTTGGTTTCAGAATTAGGCTACTGTGCTAGTGTCCAACCACCAATATAATCACGTTATCATGTGATAGGCACGCTGTTCCTGTGGTAAATAACCACGAAAAAACAAAGCTCTAGTGAACAGTGGCTCGCCAGCATAAAAAGTTGTCATGGTACAGGCCCCTTGTTTCAGATACAAAGGTCTAGGTGGACAATAACAGAAACTCCACCAGTCCAGAATTCAGATTACATATTCCAGAGCTTCTGCTCATGTTGCGCCGACTTTCTTTCTTCCACAATGAAAATCACAGATATTGCTTCTTCATTTTTGTGTGTGTGGGGATGTGAATCACTAACTAGGACAAAGAATCATGAAACTAGCCAGTTCAGCCAGCACTGGCAAACAGCCACATTCATGACCTCCATCTTGAACAGCGCAGAGCATCTCACAAGCATCCTCGAATGCCTTCTTCCAAAGCTCTAGCAAATATTGACTTTGTCGTTGATTAGAAGACCAGGATGACCTCTTATAGTTCTTTTTACTGCTAGAGTCCACTACTCTACCTATTGCCTTAGCAGCTGAGGATAGCATATGTGGAGTCAAAGTCTGTCAAATGACAAACAGAGAATTACTGTGTGCCTCTAGGACTGCATGGACAGATGCCACCAAACAGATTCGACAATTCGGGACAAACCCAAGATTCCACTTCTTCTAATGCAGATACAAAGGCCCGTAGAATTTCCAACTCCTCAAAACTTGCTTGTAATGTCTATTAATCTATTTTTTCCCGGTTGGTGAAACTCTCCATTAAAGTGTGGATGCTTTCGTATCCATCCCCTTCTACCCATTCCGCTCCGCAACAGGTCCAGCAGATATTTGGCAAATATCCTCCTCCCCACACTGCAATGGCTACACTAATAATTACGCAGACCACCATGCAATTCGACAACCAGAAGGTCAGTCTGCAAAAGATTAACAACAAATATAAAATAAATTTATTATCCTCGAAACGCACACTGAAGTAGGTCTTGCTATTAAACGCCTTCAGTTTTTTTGGTTTAAACAACTGATCAGACTAATAAGCAGGTGACAATTGAAGCTACTTTCTGGAGCTATGTATCCAAATCATTTCCACTACTTACAACTACACGTGGTGCTATCATGAAAGAAAAAAAAGAACAAAGAGTGAAATTTATCATGTGCTACACACTCATTTCAGTCAAATCACACAAAGTTTATGTAGAAATAGTCTCAGAAGGCAGAAGAGACTGCAGGTTTGTATACCTGGGTACATCATTTCCACAAGCCTTTGTCACCACAACTAGTCCTGAAACAGCACTTTGGGCTACACTTGCTCTTCTCAAATGCTTTGCTAGCTGGAGCATGTACCTTTTCCATGGAGCTGCCATGCTCTGCTACTACCAAATAAAGGATTACTTCGACAGAAGCAACTTCTCGTAACTCTCCCTCTACCATTTTTATTCGTAGTTCGATCTCTTTGACTTTGGTTTTGGCTGAGAGACATCCTTTATCTGCTAGATACACATTAGCTTCCTGCTTCACAGAAGCCCTACAAGGTTACGATAACCATCTGATGAGCCATTGCTCCTAGCAGATTCAATGGGATCGAACTGATTTAAAGTCAGAGTAGTCAGAAAAAAGGGAACTTCTACAGCACGTGAGGAGTTATATACCAGATTGTCAATCGATTTACCATGTGACCTTGTGTCTGGAGTTTTATGGGCCAGTTTTGGATGTAGAACAGATTTTCCTGTTTCTCCACCCGGAATGTCTTTTCCCTTCCCTGCTCCATTCTGCCACAATGATGGAAATTAATTTATCAGCACCCATGGTTGTAGAAAAACAAATGAATGCTGAATGCTGGCAAGCAAGCTTAAGTTACATTTCATTCCAAAGAATGACATACCAAAAGCACAGCTCAGTAAAACAATAACAAACATGAAAATGATATCAGTTGTTTTTGTCATACCTCCATGTTGAAGCTCGTTGAAGGTTCATCAACAATATAGGTTTTCTCAAACCAGATACAAACTAAGTTTAAATTTCCAAATGACCTGTACATAATGTAAAGGATGGTATAACTAATAGAAAATCAGGGGCTTTCCCAATGACCAAAAAATAATTGAGTAGAAAACAGGAGCATGATACTTGAGCAAGACACTCCAGAAGAGTATAACTAATAGAATGATCTGCTTTCGTATCACCAAAATTAGAACAATGTACTCCGCATAACTTCAAACTAATTTCGGATTTATCCCCTTTTTATTTCACTAATCCAAGTTCATAGCATCATTACACATCTTTATGAACAGAACACTAATCCTGTACAGCTACGCGAGCACAAATGTGTCGAAACTTGCAGGCTTAGATTCACTTTTAGAGTCTTGATCACCAGGCACCTCCGTACAAAACTACACTACTTCGACGAGGAGGCAATAATGTATAGGCTTTAGTACCGAGGTCAAATGATTTGAGTTAGACTCCAAGTCAGAATAGTCAAACAAAGAACCCGAAGCATTCTCCACTCTCCTATGAACGGAAGAAACTTCTGCAGATGAAGCACGCAAGGAGTTATCTAACAGATTGCCAATTGATTCACCAAGGTGACCTTGTGTGCAATATTTTATGGGCCAGTTTCGGATCAAGAAGAGATATTCCTGTTTCCCCACCCGGAAGGTCATTTCCCTTGCCTGCTCCATTCGTTCCAATGATACTAATTAATTCATAAGAACCAATGAAATGTTGAATGAGCAAAAGCATACCACAAGCACAGCTCAGTCAAACAACAACAAACATTAAAATAACTTAACTCATTTTGGTCATACCTCCCTTCACGTTGAAGGATCGCAGGTTTTCTCAAACCAGAGAAAAATTAAGTTTTTTTTTTTTTTGATAGAAAAATAAATTTTATAAAACAAATGTCAAAAGAGAAACCAAGCTTGTCCTTTAGTCTCCTAAAAGTTACAAAGAGTGACCAATTACACCGTATAATGGAAAGAGGATAATCCTTAAAAGCCCCACCGGACTTTGCCCACAAAGAGGCTAAGAATTCTACCCTCCCCCAAATATAATACCAGAGAAAAATTAAGTTTAAAATCCAAAATGACCCATATAATATTAAGGAAGTTATAACTAAAAAGAAAATCAAGGAGTACAAGTCAGGTGCTTAATACTTGAACCAGACACTCCAAAAGAGAATAAGTGTATCAACAAATGCATAAACATAGGGCAGTACCGCAATAGTGACAACAAAGCAAAAAAAAAAAAAAAAACAGTATTCGTTACAACGATCTTGTTAATATCAACAATACCTCTTCAAATTGTGATGGTGAACCGCCAATTAATTCAAGGGCATATGACAGTGAAGAGTGCGTTGAAATCCATCAAAGAAGAAAATTCAGCCTCACCACCATACTCCCCATTAGTGCCGAAATAGAACCTCCACCATTCTTGTCCAGCAATGATACCTTTTCTAACATTCCTCGTAGGGATACATTTGAGCGAGCCTTGTCATAGGACTGGGCCCTCAGGTACAAAACTGGATGCGCATTGTTCCTGAAGCTCCTGGTACGGTTCAAGGGAACACTTACATTGGGTGTTGGTTTCCAGCATCAGGCTACAATGCTAGTTTCCCCATCACCAATATTATCACCTTATCATATGACAGGTTGCAGTTCCTGGAATAAATAACTATAGTAGGATAAGAAAATCTCTAATGAGAACTGGATCACCAGCATAAGAATATTGTCACGGTACAGAGCCCTTTGTTTCAAATGCATCTAAAACAATCATTAAACAAAATAGATAGGTATACAGAAAACATTCTACTAATTTAAAAAGGAAATAATAGTACTAAAATGTTTTGAGGAATGAACAAAGCATGATATACAGTGATAATAAAAATATTGGTAATTTGGCACTGGAAGATTATAAAGTTCATATGGTGAACAGGAAAATATGTCAATATTATTAATAATAATAATAACTATTAATAATGTATCTCAGTTTGTAATAGTATTACATTAGTGATGCATGAATCTAATGGTAAATACCCTAAAACTGGTGGTAATCACCATACATGGCATTAGCAACCTGGTAGCGCAAATCACTCTTAAATGGAAAGCCTTCGGGTCCCTTCATAAGTTCAAGAGTAGAATCGATCGAACAGATCTTGCCATCTTCTCCAAATGTGACACAGACCTCTGTTCCATACGTGACAGCGACTGGATGCCCATGCTCCCGTGCTCCATATATTTTGTCGGACACATGAAGCGCAAAATCGTGTTTATGTGCAGAAACTACCCATGGCATTTTATTTAAGAGTCGTTTGTAGGACAAACGCTCACTTGTGTTTGAACTCACAAAAACCATTTCAAACTTAGAGGAATGAACTGTGCAGATCTCCTCGTACTGTCTAACTAGTGTCTTGTAGAAATATGAACCTAGCAGAGACTTGTTAGCACGGCCAAGAAAGATAACAACAACCTTGCCATACAATCCACTTTTAGACACCTTAAACCCTTTCTTACGGAGGCTGCATGAGCTGTGTTCTAAAATCGAACGTAAAGTGACTTGCTCTTCCAGCCGAATCATTTCTTTATCCAGCAAATCCACTCTTGAGAAAGGAAATGCTTCGATCCCAAAGTTGCGCATGAGACGTCCAGCATACGGATCCACAAATCTCCCCTTAGGTCCCACAACCATCAGCGTATCATAACGAATATAGTGACACAATATCACCATCCTGCAGCTCATCGAGTAGTCGAAGGGTAAGACCCACCAAGATATCCTGTGGTGCTTTAGTGTACAGTCAACAACATCCTTAAATGATTTCCATGGTTGTTCATACTGGGCTGTGGGTGAATATACCAGCACAATTTCAAAACCAAGTTCTCGACGCCTACACTCCTCATAAAGCTTATAAACGCGTCTAAGAGTATAAGTACTTATCCCCGAAGTACACAGGTACAATCCCACAACCTTCTCTTTTAGTTCTGAAATGCATATCTTTTCCCTCTTGTTATGCTCACCTTCACCATCAACATTCTTGTAAAGCTCATAGTTGCATCCAACGCCCAGGAGATATTCAAGAGAAGGGGGTTGCGGACGCAAATGGGGCTCTATCCATGGAGCACGGTACACCTCATCGGTCACAGACATTATTTCTTTACTTAACTCTTTAAAGCGCTCATCGGTAAAGGGAAAAGCGTCTAAGCATCCATTTGTTGTTAAGAGGGTGAAATTAGTCTGCACAACATTGCATTGGGGATCAATAATAACTCCTTGACGTCCGGAGGAGTCAAGGCCAAGACTCTGAGAAATGTAGTCAATGCGTTTACTATCTGAGAAGGGAACTGCAAGGCACCCAGGGAAGCCTGTCAAGAAGTCGCTATAGAAAGCCATCTCATGTTCCCATCCTTTCTTCATCTTCACAACCACTACAATTTCAAAACCCACATTCTTGCACTCTCTCACAGATTTTAACTCAGAGCACATATTTGACAGTACACGAACGACGTATCTGTTATGTAAACAAGGCACATGGAAACAACAGATGAACAAATATTTGCCTTGTAAACTCTTAGCTTGAACCACATGATGATCGTCTAGTCGTCCCTCGTCATCGATGCGTACCAGATCATCCCTACCACCAAACGAAAGCAATGAATGGATATCCACTTCCTTATCCTTCTCTATCTTTACAAGTGACTCGCTTGGATGCTTAACTAAGTACTTTGGTTTCCGCTTAAATTCAAAATAATGATGCACCTTTCTGTAGAATAAGGGTGATTCCAATGTCCTTTCCTCCTCGGGTATTGCTTCCAGCCAACTATTGTCCTCCAACTCCTCTTCCTTGTCGTCGTCGTCGTCTTCATCTTCTTCTTCCTCCTCCTCTTCTTCTTCCTCTTCCTCCTCTTCCTCTTCCTCTACTACTAAGTCTTCGTCGAAGTCAACTTTGTTCTCCCCATCATCATCATCATCATTATCATCACTACAGTCGTAATAATCAGCATCGTCATCATAATCATCACTATCAACATGAACATCATCCTCAAATGTTTGTGCTGTATTTTGTCGGTCATATTCTTCGTCTTGTTCTTCAGACAGCTCATTATAAAACGGTTTATAATTAGGAAAGAGAAAAGCTTTGTTGTTGCCCTTCCAAAAATCCGGATAATTAAAATAATAATCCCCACGGGCATGGGCATGGGCATGGGCATGGGCATGGGCATAGGCCAGGGGGGCGGCGGCGGCGGCCTTATTCGTTATACAAGCATTAGTACTAGTTTCATCATCACTAATTTCTTCCATGTTTGGCTTTTCCAATTATTCAGAACAACACGTATTTACACAACAACACTAAAAAAACAAGTGGGGGGTTTTGGTGACTCGTTGCCCCTTAAACCTTGTTATATATCCTAGAAAGGGGACTTGAGAAAAAAAAAAGAAGAAGGCAGTTTCTATATATCCAAGGGGACTCGGTGGCATTTGCGAAAAAGAAAAGGAAAGAAATAAAAAGCGGAAAATACTACTACTCACTCGTTTTGGTAGCAAATGTTAAGGAAAAGTAAAGGGAGCAAAGCAGAACATTAACTAACAGCCCATTATGCCTGGCTGTTATGGCTGGCAACAGCAGGAACGGAACTTATGCGCCCGCCATTATTTTGAAGAGAGAGAGAGAGTGCAGTGGAGCGACTATGGTGAATGTGACAAGAAGAAGGGAAAACACTTTGTTTCTTCATTTGTTCGGGAGTCAGGGGGAGGCGACGGAGGGAGGTTGTCGTCAAAATTTCTACAGTATTTTTATTTTCGTTTAGTAAAAAGAGAGCTTAACCCACATTTAAACAGGGTAAGGTTGCGTACATCCTGACCCGAGTACCCCTATTTAATGGGGATTTACACTCGATTGTTGTTGTTGTTGTAGAGCTTAACCCGCATCATCAACCCTAAAATAAATAAATAAACTCAACTATCATGTCATAATTTCTTAAAGCGAAATTGCTGGAATAATCCCTACTTAGGGCGATTATCCCAAAATAACCCCAACTTTTAAAATTACTGGGAATAATCCCTACTTGGACACTTATAGTCAGAAACGATCTAATTAAGTTTTTACAACAACTTTTTTGATAAATTAAACCTTACTTAAGCCATCAATGTTAATTTTGACTATGAAATACATTAATTCTAATGAATATATGCATAGCCAAAGTTTTTATTTTACATTTTGACATATTTTAAAATGTCATGGAATCATTCTGGCTACTAGGGTTCAAGTAGGGATTATTCCCATTAATTTTTAAAGTTAGGATTTTTTTGAGATAATCGGCCCAAGTAGGAATTATGCCCAGCAATTTTGCCATTTCTTAACTCATAAGAGAAAAAAGATTAAAAAAGATTTGTGTACAAGCAATCAAGCATCTTATTTATTGTAATTAGAGCTGGCCACGAGCCGACTTTACCCGACTTACGACTCAACTCAAACGACTTGACTCACTCAGACCCTCGGCTCAAAGTAGCTCATGTTTGGTCGAGCCGACTTGAGCCGAGCTGGTACGTAGGAAAACACTGGCCGAGATGATACAAAACCTAGGCTCAAAGTCAAGTCAGCTCTATTCGATTGCTCGAAAAATCGTTAAGTAGGTACAATTCGCCAACTCGTTAAGACAATTCAATTCCAAAAGTCACAAGAGCTCAAATTTAGTCACTCAAAACGTTTAGTGGGCAAAAGCTAGACTGAGTCAGCTCGTAAGTCATCGAATTGCGATTGAGCTGATCTAGCTCATCGGTTGAATTGACTTGGTTAAATTAAAATGTCAGCTCAAAGTCTGCTCGCTCTATTCGACTCGACTTTGACCGAGCCGACTCGGTCAACGAGTCGACTTTGACCCGAATTAAACCGAGCGGTTTGGAGCCAAGTCAGTTCAGTGGCCACCTCTAATTGTAAGTTTGTAACTAATTTTAATTTTCAACTTTTTTTAAATCTAGTAGTATTTAATTAAGGAAAAAAACTGTGTGAGCCTGTTTCATGCGCGAACCTACCTCATATATGAAACGGTTTCGCAAAAAAATTTCTCATTAATTAATGACTTCTTTTACTCTTAATAATTGATTTTGACTTGTTAGTGACCTTTCATAATAATTATATGAAATTGTTTCAAATTTTTGTTACCATAACTTCTCATCACAGTGTGCCGATTTCTTAATATAATGTGATTTTTAAACAAAGTTCCAATATTAACCTTTTGATTCCCTCCTCCCCCCAACTCATTTCCTTCTCCCTCCCCCTCTACCCAGATTAGTCAAAAGAGAAGAGATGTTAAAACTTAGAAGGTAACAAAAGTGTCCATTTTCTACCGGAAGTGCCAATATAACTCGCCTGGAGATGTACTTTTTTCGGGTCAAAAGGAATGTGCTTAAATATCTTATCATTCCGATGCTTCCAAATGCTCGAGAGTAAAGACATTTTCTAAGAGTTCCAGGGAAACCCGGGACTTCTGCTCTCAAATGTTGTGACCAAACCTTTGCTTTGAAATCAATATATCCAACCACTATCAAAAAATATCACTACAAGAATACTCATTGAAAAGGGTAATATATTTTTGGCAAAATTGCTGGGAATAATCCCGGGCGATTTTCTCGGAATAATTCCTTTTGTAATTATCTATTAGTTAGGGACATTGTTGATGGTAGTCGTTGTAGCTTTAATTCTATGTTGTGTTCTGAATTTGTAGCTGAACAACGTTTTGCTGGGCTAATTGCCGGCTAACTTTTTATGGAAATGCCTTTATTGACCAAGAAAAGAAAGAACAATTTAATACTACGTATGAGGGAGTAAAAAGTGAACAGTGAGACTATAATGGTCGGCCTTCCTTCAGGCCGTAGCCAACGCCCAACAGTGTGAAACCATAATATGTACGGAGTACCTAGCAACATTATCTTGGGTACAAGCTTGACAAACGGACAAGCATAGTCGATGTTGTCACAACACCTCCAATGTTGGCGCAGATCAAGATTTACACATTCCAATTGAAATATAATGAATACAGTTGTGTTTCAATTTTCTATGTACAAGACTTTCTCTTCAAATATGAATAATACAGTTGTGTTTTACTTTTTCCTACGCACAAGACACTTCTAATTGTTACTCACCATATGTCCAATTCACTGTAGAGCCCTTTCTGAGTTCTGACAAAAATGTAACAGAAGGCAGAAGGCTAAACAACACTGCCCATGATAGGGGTAGAATAAGTGATTAGCAGCTAATGATCAGAGACGCAAACCAAAGACTGCTTCCCAAACAAGTCGTTGAGATGAGTTTAAGTGAGACATCTAGTAGTGGCACGCATACTCCATACGGTATTTTTAGATAATTGCTTGATATAATCCCACCAAGAAAGAAGCTCCAATAGGCCTGAAAAGGATGAATACAGAATGACACAGAGACAATCTGGTAACCTGCCAAGTCAAAGTTAATTACTGCATCGACACTTACGAAGGATGCACTGAAACTTGAGGTAATTGAATCTACTTCTAATTCCAGAGATGAAGAAATTCAATGTGGAATCTGCATGTAAACCACAAAAAAGTTAGGTTTCAACTTTGGAAACATATATAGCACAAATGTATAAGCAGTCTTATTTCCATCAGGACCACCACCCATATAATGGGATGGGATAACATTCAAAATGTAACTTGTGGAATCCATACTTAAGTTTCATTTGTCCGAGAACACTATGCTCGTACAATTTTAAAAAGATAGTGTTTTTGTCTTACCGTAACTCAACTTATTGGTCGTTGAAAGGCCATATACTGCGTACTTGGCATAGGTTAGTAGACGCGTGTTCCGTGAGGCCCCCAATTTACTGAATACAGATCTCAGTATACTACTGGAAAGGTAAACAGAATCACAAATATCATTAGAAACAACACTTTGCAATACCTGAAGGTATGAGGAGTGGCCAGATGACATACTCAGTTCTAAGTATAATTAAGAGATCAGCTGGTAGTGATTCCATGAATGTAGAAATATCCTCCATTGCAAAAGTTTTAAGCTCTTGTTTAACAGCATTTCTCTCCTCAATGGACATTTCTTCTCCGACAGCTGATTTGCTACACCAGTAAAAAGAAAACATTTGTTGATGACGCAGAAAAATGACTTGTAAATCCACACACCAACTTAATATATGAACCCCAAAATTAAAAAGAAAACGAGGAAAAGAGCATTAGAGACAGCAAAGTGTTGAGTTGGATACATACATATGTGCATATCAAAAAAAGCTATATGTAACTGGACAGCTGCATTACATATTTCATGAAGTTTATATTGCATGAAGAAAAAAAAAAATTACAAGTAGATCTCCTGACTTGTTGTCCATAACCAAGTGATGATCATTTTTAGGAAGAGCAAGAGACTTTTTTTCTATTGAAAATGAATATTTTAATATTAAAATGTGAGCTGACTGCAGTGAAAAGCAAAGAGGTGAAAAAACGTTTTAACATCACCCCTACAAGTCCTAGGCAAATGTTCTTCCATATTTTTTTCCTTTTTATCTTGTTTTTCACTTTTACTAAAAAGAATACACTACAGATAGGGTATCCACTATCCAGCTACCAGTTGCTGAGGTTCTTATTCACTTATACACTAGATTTCCCATTTCCAGTCCCCCTAAAATCTTGGGAATTTCTGACCAGTTCCCATTTACACTTCAGTTGGCCAGCAGAAATTAATAAAGCGACATCACCAGGAAACCAATCGAGTGAGAAGCAGCAGGTACATAGAGAACAGCACAGCAGAACAAAAATGTGCTTGTGAAATTACAATTGAGTGAGCATGTAACAGAACAGGCAGAGAGCAGCACAGGACAACAGAATATGCTTGTCAAATTAAAAAAGACTTTCGGAAAACAAGGCAATACAGTTTCTGTGTATCGATATCCCCGTCTTCTTATACCTTTATCTTTTTGCCATCATCAATGGGATCCAAGGAAAGGCATAGTCTGATAGTTTTCCAGACCCTAAACAGCGGAAAATTCCTCAAGGACTTATGCAGCTAGTTCAATAAACAGATTCACCTTTTTTTGCTTTTCTGGATTCTAGCTCAACTATGCAAGCCAATTTTCAACATACAATACAAAAGATGTGTACAACTGTACATATGAAAAGAAGTACACTAAAATGACAAGTATATTTACATAATTCCTAGTATGAGTAAATTTCAAAATTCAATCAGCTAAAAAGAAGAATAAGATAACCGTCTGGGGTTGAAGCTGTACCTGTTAATAGTTTTCCCAGTGAATATGAGGGGCAAATACTTGGCGTAGCTCCCAACACCTAGACGTTCACCTGTACGTTGTATTTCATTCGCATCCCGGAGAATCAACGCCTTCCACAGATGACAGTAGTCCCTTCTGAATCCTTCATCTAATTCCTTGTACATTCCATGGTCTAAAAGCACTGGGAAACTTTGCTATGTCATTAATAAATTCATTATCACCAAACACAAACAATCGGCTTATAAAAAGAAACTGCAAAAAAAAAAAAAATAAATAAATAAAAAGTACAAACTCACCCAAAGTGAAGCCTTGTTGACCATTCAGAGAAACTAATATATTTCCAGGATGTGGGTCACCATGCACGAAGCCATGGACAAATATCATATCAGCAAATACTTCAGCCAACGCTGTTGCCACCTGAAGCGAAGAAACCCCAGACCAATCAAGATAAAGCATTCACCAATTCATTTTCTGAATTCTGATATTTTGTTATAGGATTGTATTCATGTCACCAATAATTATGTTCAAGACACATTCATCTGCCAAATGGGACCTTCCATGCACCTAAACTCAGCTGTCCCTCTTCTCTCTCCCTCTTTTTTTAGTAATCTAAACATTTGTGAAGTCCCATTCTTCCTTTTCTTTTATTCCCAGTGGGTTTCCAACAATTGATATTTCGATATCACTTCTCTGTACTCACGTAACAAAGCACAATATAGAAGAAAAGGCAAGAGCCAAACCTTTCTAGGATCTATTCCTGATTTCTCCAGCCAATTCAAGTCATCAACCTGGAAACCCAGTTTATAAAGATCATGAATAAGTACATAAATAAATAGCTATCTGAGTCTGTATGGCGAAATGAATAAAAGAAAGTCATTATAAAGAAAAGATGATTATGTATTGAAATCATAGAAGTGGAGCAATCTCTAATGAAGTACGTGACTCTTCCGGCAATGACAAAAAAAAAAGACTCTAATGTCAAGCTGATAACAGAAATTATTCAAAGCATACATCTCGTCCCCTTGAAGTGGATCCTTAGTGACACTTCCACAACATTCTACTGCAGAAACTTATAGATATACTTCATTATGTACATTGATGAGGATCAGGAACTGTAAAACAAGATTGGAAAAAGGTGCTCCCTCGTCAAGAGTTCTCCAGAAACAAAGCTATACCCCAGTTACATTAACCACCTTAAAATAGACAAAGAGAGGGCATTTTATCTTTTAAGATATTTCAATTGTTGGAAGGCCAAGATGCCAGGTTGTAATTAACGGTGTCCAACAATCTCAATCAACAACAGCAGATTTGCAAAGTGGATTATATCTGTGAGAAAAGGTGATTCAACCCATGCCAAAAGTGGTTAAGTTTAACAAGTTCAAAACAGCCCAATCAGGTTTGATATGTTAATACGGAAAGTACCTTGTGACCTGAGCAAAATTGCATGGTCAATACTTGGCTAGTCGTCAAGTCCTAAACAAATCACATGATGGTGAGCTCAGGTCACACAAAATGTGCATAAACCCATGGGAGCTGCAAGCAGATTAAGGATATCAGATTTTCAAATAGATGCACAGAACAACCCATGGCTCGTCCTTACCCAGTAAATTCGAGGGACTGAGACAATCTTGTTGCTCCTAAAATTTCTGGCTGTCCTCTCAGAATTCCTTGCCTCCGATATAAAATCTTCATAACCCCACAGATAAAGGGAAAAGAAAAAAGGATGTCAGAATTTATTGTTTTGTTTGGATAAAATTTAACGTTTATTAAGGAAATATATTACTTCAGTTCTGAAGAAGGATGTATCCATGAGCATAAATAACTTTCATCAGATTAGTTTGGTCACCAGTGTTTAAAAGATTGTCACAAAGGTGTTGTCATACAGGCTATGTACAGTGCTCCCAAGTACAACATCTTTATCTCAAAGCGCATTTGTTGAAGGGCGACAGATTTGGACATTGCGTTGACTGCTAATGAAGCGCAAGATGATGCAAAGTGCAACGAGTTCAAGGGGGCAATGTTCAATTTGAATTTTGAGAAAGCCTGCGATCGAGTGAGTTGGGTGATTTTAGATTGCTGCTAGAAAGGAAAGGATTTGGATTGCGATGGAGACAGTGGAACATGGGTTGTTTATTTAATGCACATTTTTCCGTCCTTATTAAAGGTGCCACACAAGAGTTATTTACTTCCACTAGGTTTGTAGCAAGATGTTGGAGTTGGCATTGGTAGAGGAAGTGGGGTTGGTGAATGGTTTTAGACTGGCAGGGAGGGTGTTCTGTTCTACTCTACTCTCTCATCGGAAGTTTATCGATGACTATTTTGTTCCTCGCGGGATAAGTTGACGTATTTCAAAACATGCTTTACATTCTCGAAAAGATCAGTAAATGTGGTCTGGCTAGAAGCCTAGAATCCATTGGCAGGAGGGTACTTGGAAACACCTCGCTAAAATGGTAGGGCACCATACTAGAGTGGTCTTTGATTTATTTAGGGGTACCTTTCGGATGAATCCAAGTGGCCGTGTTTTCTGTGGGAGCCCAAAGTTACAAGAGTCGCTAAGAGATTGGATACTTGGAAGGAGTCCTATTTTTCATTGAGAAGGCGGATTACAAGTCTTGTTTATCTTCAATACCCTTGTATTCTCTTTCCAAGCTTCGGCATGTGTGGATAGACGTCTTGAGAGTTGAGAGTCTTATGTAGAATCATTTAGTGAAGTGGGAGCAAGTGTGCAAGAGTAAAGAGGAAGGAGGGTTGGGTTTTGGAAGGATGAGGGAAAAGAATGTCGCGTAATTGGTGAAGTTGTTTTGGAGGTTTGCCTTAGAGGTTAATGCTTTATCGCATAGAGTAATTAGGAGCAGATAGAAAGATATGGACCGGATATTAATGGTTGGAACACACGGCAGCCTGGGTCTTCAATAACTAATGCATAGCCATGGAAATATATCTCCCAACTCTCGCATTTATTCCATCCTTGGGTCACTTACAGGATCGATAATGGCAACCTGTACGTTTTTGGGAGGATACTTGGAGGGAGAGTTGTTTAAATTTTTTTATTTTACTATTAGAAAAAAAAAGGAAACATACGAAGAGATCCGAGAACGGAGATAAATATACACGAATTGCGCTGAAAAATCAAAAGAGGATATGTTGCATGGATCTTTCTAAACGAAACAAGAAGGGGCTCTTGCATACCGATCCCTTTGAATGAGTGGTTACAATCCCAAAATTAAAGGAATTACAGACTACTATTACCAACTCTCCTTTATCTATTTATATATATTATTACTGAACTGACAAGTAATTCAGTGGGCATTCTGACTTTTTTACTGCATAAGCCCACCACAACAAAGCTTGGCAATCTTCAGTTTTCTGTCATAGTCTTTAATGCTTTTATGTTTGCATTTAGGGTAGGAGTTACAATGGCACAATAGGTAGCTCTCTAGTTTGAAATTTTGGGTATAGAACCCATATACTTCTGCTGTAATTTTTAGTCACTCAAATCAGAGAAATATAATCATAAAACACTTCTTATTTCTCCATACAACAAACCAGAGGTAATCTCTAGGAGCTCTGTGAGGCCCTTAGGGCCCTCACATCTCCGTCCATATCAATTATTAGGTTTCTAGAATAAACTCCCTTAATCATTCACTACATGAATGCATTCTATAGGAGAAGTTGTTCTTGCAAAACCAACCGGCTTACTCATGAAAGCATAAGCCATTTAACAAAAGTATGGATGTATTAGAAAAAAAATGTAAGACAAGCTATACATAGAACTATAGAAGTACTAACCAAGTTCTGCAGAAACAGCCTCCTTAAAGCCAGAGAGGATCCATTCAAATCTGTATTCCGGGAATAACTGAAAGGAAATAAAGAGTAATGCCAAAAGATCAATTAAATACAAAAATGTAACTCTTCCAAAGGTCCAACATGGAAAATAAGACATCCATTACTCGTAACAAAGTCTGAAACAGACACACGACTCTTCGGTCAAGGTAACTTGACCAAACAGCAACTAAAAAGATTTTTTAAAAAAATTAAGCAAGATCTCTAGCTTCTAGCAACATATTTCAACTGAAAAATCTGAATCAGCTAGTGTGATAAAATGTTGCATAACATTCATGACAGGATGCTGTTCCACAGCAATTAACTATTGCCAAGTACCAATGAGCGGATACTCGTATGTAATCAACCACTGTCTACATACCCGAGAAACGATTTCTGAGACAAAAGTCATCGTGGTAATGTCCAACTCCATAAGCTTCGGTAAACCAGGGTATTGAACCTGTACATAGGAAAAGTGCAAGTATAAGTCACTCAAGATCAGACAACAAATAGTGTCGAACCTTCTTCTCTTCCAAAATCTGGCAAGGAAAAAGATTCCACAAGCTCATCCGGTGCTTGAAGGTGTCAAGGGCAAAGTCACTGAATGTAAGGGCTTAGAGGGTCCAAAGAAAATAAATATATTTGATAAAGAAAAAATATAGACAATTGATAAGTCTTACCAAACATCACAAATTGTAGGAGAAGGGATTTGAACCCTTGAGCTTACCCGGGTCTGCTAAAAGATTCTTTTATTTCTATTTTTATTTTTCAAAAAGAAAAGATTATTCTATTCTTAATAACAGGAACTGCAATTAGGACTAAGCCTTTGGGGGAACAAAAAAAAGAAATATAAATAACAGGAACTGCAGACTAGAAAGATCGAAGCCCCTACTGAATTCACAAATTGGCCCAATTCTTGTGAATCTCTATGATAGAATAGCTTTTGAAAATCCTGCTGCTTGAGCTCACAATGCAGACAAAAACAGAGGCCTATTTCACATGTATCCATGAGAGTCAGCAAAATAGTGAGTATGGTGCTCAGAACCGCACATAACAGAAAACTGCCAAGCATCCTAAGCATCAAAACTGTTCTTCCCAAACCTTTAACCGCACCTGTAGACAATCAGGAACAATAGCTCAGAAGGCCCTAGCCTTCCCTCCTTCACCTAACAGCTTATTATACAGATATCTTGCAAACCGACAACTGCATTTGTTGTAGTGCACCTCAATAGGGTTAATCTTACTAAATCAAAGACATTAGACAACACAAATTCTTTCACCTTAAGAGGAACCTTTGTCGTCCAAAGAGAAGTAGCAATTGGAAATGTTGAAAGCGAAGCAGGTATGCCGAGACCATAAAAGAAAGAAAAATAGAAGATGGTCATCCAAATTAGCGGACAGACGCACACTATCAACTATAAAGAGTGGTCAATATAGAGGTTACGTCCTCCCATCTCCCATTCATGTAAGGAATTGCCAAGACGTAGATCAAACGCGTAATTGCGAGCATCATGTAAAATGGAATGCTGCTAGGCCTGCTACAATGAACGCCGGAAAATAAACTTCATCTAAATGCCAACTATCCACCCAGAACTGGTCTGTTAGACCATACTCAATCTTGAAATTTACTAGCGGAAATTTTGCAAGGGCATGCCGCATGCATGAGTGAATTCCAAGGGTGCCCCAAAAGATTTAGCACTACCAACAGAGATGCTGCCATATTGCCATCTTGCTAACACTGACTAAAGTTCAAAGCCCAATCCACCAACACTCACAGTAGAGTTTGCAAGCACAGCAGTTGGAAAGACGTGTGTTTTACCCATTTGAATTTTGCAATTTCGAGATCAGCTCCAAGTGTGCAGCTGTTTGAGGTAGTAATTTCTGAGAAAACTACTAATGTTGAAATGTTCAATAGCCATCACTTTCAAGAATATCATCTCAAGTACTTTACATTCAGAAGCCTCTAGAATCGCAAAGAATACAGCTATTGAAGAAGGAGGGCGCCATTTGAGTGTTAAACCTGCTCGACAGCAAGAACTCTGACAAGAGAGAGAGGGGGGGGGGGGGGGGGGGGGGG
>ONZK01003263.1:28370-39932 GCA_900322385.1 Pharnaceum exiguum
CATATGTCATATACAACAATATAGCTGTTGGCATCTCTCTCAAAAGATCTAGTGGCCAGAAAACTTATCATGAATTTGACATGCAAGAGAGAAAAGACATCTGACATGAAGAAATGACATCAACTACAGCAAGGGAATGAAATGGAAAACTTATTAAACAAAAGAACATAGAAGATATAAGGACACAATACCATTCACCCACATTGTGACAACTAAGAACATAATAATAGCCTCCTCTGGAAACTTACACCCAAAAGCAAGAAAAGTAAAGAATAACTACCCACCCCTAGCACAATGACATCTCCCTCTGACCCACGGGATTTTTTTTATTTTATTAAAGAAAAAAAAAAGATGAAGCCCTATTCCCCTTATTCACTAACAACAACAACATAGCCTTAATCCCCAAACCAAAGAAAAAAACAATCATGCACATACTTTATATTTCAATCCACCACCACCACCACCCACTTGCAAGCAAGCAATGTTTTTTCAGTCACTAGTCATGTCAGAAACATGGAGATTAGAAAGTTCACTACATTTCTATGGCATCATACTATCGTAGACACCACAGGAGAAAGTCTAAAGTTTTAGGTACCACGGCTTTACAGTAACTTCTAAGTGTGTTAAAGCTCACCAGATCATGCCCCAAAACCCTGACAGCCCTAAGAAAGATGACTATTCTTTTTTTGGTGTAAATGATTAGTCCATGATACAACAAAAACAACATAGCCTTAATCTCAAAACTGATTGGGTCGGCTAACACGGGCCAAAACAAAATTCGAAGTAATACACACACAAAAAAAACGAAGGCACACATACAACTATACAAGCATACACCACAAACACAAAGTTTTAAATAATAGCAAACACACATGCACGCACAAGCACACGCAATACACATGAACCATCTTGATAATCAAATAAAGTGACTACTCTGCATCCCTCCTATCTCCATTCATCTCCAACCATGCTCTCGTCCAAGCCCATTAGAGCCATATCCAACTTAACCACAACCAAGACCTCCCTACCTCTTCACTTGCCCATCCTTCAATCCTTCTCACCGGAGCATCAAGCCTTGTCTTCACATCCCCGAACCAAGGCAGATGACATTCCAATATAAGAGTACTAATTTCGGCCGAAAACATAGTTGAAGTACCATGAAGACAGTTGCTAGAGAAATACATTGAGAAGAATTCCCTGCATAAAGTCTAGCCAGTTCCCAAATTTTCCTCACTGTCATGAAAGGATGAACCAAAAAGGCTATTTGTGGAACCATCTTCACAACAAGTGGAAACACATAGGATGTTGACATATAATGTTCATGTTATATTGGAGCTATAAGATAAGAGTAGCCCTCTTCGGCCTTTTCATTTGATATATATGTTCATCTTTCATGATAAACATTCTACAATCATCAAGCATAACATACAAGTATACAACACCAACAGTAGTGTAATAAGATGAAATACTGACCTTAACAGCCACTTCCTCACCATTTTTAAGCACAGCATGGTGGACTTGAGCAATTGACGCTGCGGCTATAGGGTGCTCATCAAAAGATATAAATCTGTATGGCATAACTGAATCAGTGCATGTCATAGACAAATAGTAGTTTCAGATAAATTTCCCTGATCAACATACTATACAGTTTCATGGATCAGCAAACATAAAACTGAGGAAAGTATTTTAAGCTCCATCATAAAGCACACACAAGTACGTGATACAAAAATGAGAAGTTGATCTATCGAACAACATTATCTTTGCTATTTCTTTCAGTGATTCATCTACCACGAAGGTAAACTGAATATTTGTTCAATAGGAATCTACCATGAGAGAAAATTGACAGGCTTCGTTTACACAGAAACAGATACTTACATATCAGCCAGTTCAGAACCCAAGCTTCTGCTAATCACTTCCTTGATCAATCTAAATTCGCAAGGAACTGCCTAAGACATAAGCAAACTGACATTAGCAGGTCCGAATAAAGACTCAGCAACTAAAACTAAGGAAACTATTGTATATAATGGAGGCAAACACATAGATGATTGCAAAAACCTTATCCTGCAATGCAGAAAGTGTAGAAGTATATTCCTTTGGAAGTTGCCTCAAAGATGCAGCAAATTGACCAGCTTTCACATAAAATCCTCTGTTGTCTTCACACAACTTCAAGATTTTCCTTGCAGAACGCAGATGAACCTGGATTTGGTATATGTACACCAAATATCTTAAATTTCCTGATATAGCTTCTACAACTGATATCTTTTCCGTTTATTTTTCATGTAAGCAATGTCGTGTGATACATACAGTCAATTTTCTCAAGAGGCAAATAGAGAGTTAGGAGAGCAGAAAATGTAGGTATTTCCTCAATGTCCACTTGCACTGGTGGTCAAGAGGTTTATTTCACAAGTTTCTTCTGTTTATTTTCCCTTGGTCAAGTACAAGTTAGGTGATGGGCTTCGTATAAAGTTTTGGGAGGATTTGTGGTTGGGGGATGCAACGATGCGTACGAAGTTCCCTCGAGTGCATCGGTTATCAACCCTTCATGACGCTCCAATTTCTCGCTTTCACTCTTCGGAAGTCAGTTCTTGGGATCTACATTTGAGGCGAAATCCGATGGATGAACTCGCTTCATTAATTGATACTCTTAACGGTGCTCTTTTTACGGGCGAGAGAGACTCTAGAGTTTGGTTGGGTGATACTTCTGGTGTGTTTTCAACCAAAACATTTCTTGATCGCCTTAGTGCCCCCTCAAAGTATCCTTTGTTTCCTATTGTTGATTTTCTTTGGAAAGCAAAGGTTCCATATAAGGTGAGAGCCTTTGTATGGACGATGTCTTTGGGAAGAATTAACACTAATGACATGCGACAAAGGAGGAGACCTCAACTAGAAATATTTGTGTAATGTGTAAAAAGAGTGGAGAAACTTCATCTCATCTTTTTCTTCATTGCCCTTATGCACGCTACCTATGGGATACACTTTTTGGCGTCTATGCTGAGCAATGGGTTTGCCCTTCATCAGTACAACAATTTTTGCAGTCAAGCATAAGGGTTTTGGGAGGGATAAGGAGAAAAAGTTGGTGTGGAAGAATGCACTCATGGCTGTCTTCTGGTGCATTTGGCTTGAGCGGAAGGCAGGAGTCTTCCCAAAATTAGGAGCTTGTGTCTATACACCTGATTTGTTATGGGATCGTGTTACTTTTTTAGCTTCTTTGTGGGCTAAAAAAGCTGGAGCATTTGTAGACTATCCTTTGACTATTTTTCAAAGGAATTGGTCTAACTTGTAATTTACTATTAGGAGGACAGCTTGTCCTCCAACCCATTGATAAAAAATTTCTTATCTAAAAAAAAGAGGTTTATGGTTGATCAATATTCAACCACTAATAAAAAATATAAGATAAGAATTCAACCACTTATAAATCTTCTTTTAGATAAGAAATTTTTTATTGATAGATCTTTTGAAGGTACATGAGAGGAAGAGGATTCCACTCCACAAAATTTTATTGATAGATCTTAAGAATTCTGAGATTAACTCAAGGGTATTCTTATGCCAGCGTATTAGGAGATATTCGAGGGTATTCTTATGCCGGTGTGTTAGGAGTTATTCCAGGACACACCGGCATAAGAATTCTGCAATAGGTGCCCCATGAAGGAAGGAGAGCTGATACATTCGAGGGTATTTGTTAGCAAAGGAAACATCTCCCCTCCAAATATTCTCTAATAGATACTGCAGATGAATCAATTTGGTTTCACGGAAACTAAAAAAAAGACAGGACAACATAGATTTTTCCATTTCAGTGACCACCTAAACTTTTCAGAGTTAGCTGGTAATTGTGGCAGTAACCAATTCAACTTTAAGTTTCAGTGAGCACCAGATGGTCACTAAGAAAGCACCCTCGGACAGTATCAAAACTTTTATCGGGCCAACTCCTAAAGCTTAAGTGTAGTAAAGGTGATCTAGACTATCCTATGGACACCTTTATTGGTTCAGAGTAACCAGTAAAGAACTGGAGAAGCCAACGCAAGCACAGAAGGTTGATAAATGCACTATTTTCTTAAAGCTGAACATGGTAATATATCCATAAAGTGCCACTTGGCGTGGCATTTGCTCACTTTCTTTTTCATGTCACGAAAGAAAAAGAAACAGAAACTCCAATAAAGAGCAGACCAGAATCAGTCGCATGAATTCCAGATCTGCTTAACTGCAGAACGGAGTGCCCTAAGCCAGCCAGAATTATATGGTAATCTAGTGAGAATAATATGCCTAAGACATCAAAATTAGACTAACCCCCACTTATAGCATAGTCGGATCCCATTGAGATCCATGCCAGAACAATATGGTATTTCCCCATCATCCAAATGACCTAAGGAAAGCCATGAAGCACAGCACATATAACTAGTTCTTGTTCTTCAGCCCAACTTACATCATCATCAAGCAGACAAGATGCCTAACGCATCTCAGCAAAGGAACATGTGTTCAACTGTCACAAATCCCTCTTGGAACGTGACACAAGCTTTCAAAGGTAAAGCTCGACCCGGCATTCACTCTAGACACAGCTTATTAGAACTAAACCTCCTCATCAACATAATTCCCACAAAAGCTCGTATGTTAACAGTCCACCTTGTAGTCCCAATGATATCGACAACTAATTGTGGTTGACTTAATGAAAAAAAAGGCAAACTCAATCACAGTAGTTACAAAGCCATAGAAATTCTTCGCTCATTGTGTTGAGAAATGATACTAAATTTGGCCATTTCATGAAATTTACAAGTTCAACATTTAAGCTAAAACACGAGGAAAAGAGAAACAAAAGAAAAGAAAAGAAAACCTCGGAAATCGTGCGGCTGTAATCATCGGAATCCTTATCCAGCCCGCGTAAAGAGTACTTGTAGTCAACGACAGTGGAACCAATCTGCAGAGTCAAGACAAAAAAAAAAAGAGTGATCAGTTGTTACAGTTACAGTATCATTTTGAGTTGTTATTGATTAAAAATAAGGAAATGGAAGAGGGTGGGACCGTGAAGAGGGTGTAGGAGGACCGTGAGAGAGCAGTAAAGGACGCCTTGACTGGGTTATCGGGAATCGTGAGTGCCGCGGCGGCAGTGGTGGAAGTGAGGATGAGGAAAGAGAGTTTGGCGGGAGACTTGAATACCGCTGCTCTCCACATCATCGCATTTTTTGTAAGTGGAAGTGCGCAACAAACACAACCGGTGACTTGACTACCAGACAATTACGGTGCCAACTTGAATACCTCAGTGCACCTTCTGTTTTTTGTTACCAATATACCCTTACACAATTATGACCAGTAGCCCCGTATCGCCAAAACCGGTTATGACTTGATCCGTTTCGATTTCGACACGGCTCGTCTCGAATTTGAACTTAAATCGAGTTGTTCATAGTGACTCGATTATAATTCGACTTGGTCAAATAACTAGGTAAAACCGCAACCCGAGCAAATAAATCGTGTGCCGAACCAATTTTGAAATGAAAGTGAAACAGAAGGAGCATTAGTTGTGGACAATTCTGCCATATTTAGCGAAACTATGAATCGTATTGCCAAGACAAGCTTATAAACTATCGTCTCACCGGTCATGATTCAGATAATTATGCCCTATATTATCATAATAGACATATAAATTATGGCGCTCGCGAACATAGTTATGTAACAAGGTAAGGCCAACTTGGCCAAAACTGTTTGATCTTATAGAGAAAAAATTGACCTCGTTTTATTATAAAAAAATACCACATTTTATATTCGAGGTATTTCGTGTAAAACAAAAAAGAGCTTGAGGAATTGTCATGTAGTAACAAGTATAAATCGTAGCCCCGGTTTAAATTTTCGTAAATTAGTAATACATTTGTTCTTTTTTTTATCATATGCTCTTGTATAGGAGCGTGTGAAATATTGTCCATTAACAAATTTTTTACACGTACATAAAAAATTAGGGACCCTACTCTCAACGGAAAATCATACTCTGTCAAAAAGAAGAAAAATAGAAAAAGTACAATCCTCAATATGAGATAGAGTAAATCTCATCAACAGTCGAATGACCTATTTTAGCTATCCAGTCAGCAGTTTGATTAGCATCACGATAAATATTGCTTGACCAACGGACAAGCATATGCTCATAGCTGATGTTGGATTTTATTTTGTTGTAGTGGGCACAAGGTTCATTTTCACAACTTGTGTTCTTCATTTGTCTCACATTGGTGAGAGAGTTAAGGTAGTCTTTATTTATTATTATTGTTTACTAGCTTACAAGAACCACTATTGGGATGGAGCCGTAGAGTCGGGTATGCTAGGCATGTTGTTGGTCAAACACACGCGCGCACGCCACGCCAGCCATGGGTTGGGTTTGGGCTCGACTATCATTTTGGGCCTTATCAGATTAAATATACCACCCTAACTTCTCATCGTAGTGGGAAGTTTTCTCAATGTAGTGTAAATATTTTAACAATTTTCTTTTATACCCTTCTCATTTCTCATCTCCTTTCCCCTCCCCTCCTTCCCACCCCTCTCTTTCTGAACAATCTACCCCGATCTCCCCCGCCATCAAAATCTCCCCACTTATTTACTATAAGATTGAATCGGGTTCATCATGGCCGCATCGTTCTGTATGTCAATTGGGTCGGGTCGTCTTCCCTCTCTCTCATCTCTCTGCCTACTGTTTTCCCTTTCCCATTTAATCGATTTTATTATACCTATTTTGGGGTCTCCGACGTCTTCCAGGTAGGCTAAACCGATCAGCGGTGAAGAGGTTGTCTTGGGGGAGGGAGAAGGTTGAGGCCGACGAAGACGAAATTCCGATGTATAACTGTGCTACGTCGCCTTTTGAAACCAATAGTTTTCTGCATTTACAGGATTGTTAGTTGTTCATAACAATTGAAAATTCATTTATACGATAATACTTATCCCATGCCATGTGCGACTATAAGGACTTTTAGCATGTTGTACTAAGGAGTGAATGTTGATTGATGTTTATGCATTTCTATATTGTCACTTTTCACTTTCTGGGTGTTTTGGTGCTTTTTGTTTATTCATGCACAACCATTACGATTTACGGACACGGGAGATGGGATTGTTGTTGAAATTGTAATCTATTTTTACGAAAGGGTAAATTATGGAAAAAAATTAAGTGATTCCACTGCATTGAGAAAATAGCCCACTGTGATGAGCAATTCCCAAATATACCTAGCCATTTTTATTTAACTGTTGAGACTTTTTCGTAACACCTAGCCGTTTTGATAATTCTATAAATGTTGTCATTAATTCCTTGCCGCACATAATAAATCGCCAACATGAATGGGGTTTGGTTAGGAGGGAACAAAGCGTTAGTTTTCTTGACATTCGTGATTGGCTGTCATGAGGCTCTAAATAGGTTGGAGGGGGAGGTCAAGTTAGGAATCCAACTGAAACTGCAATTAGATCAAATTAATAGCTGGAAGATGGATTGCTTACCAAGAGGGATTGTGTGGGTGAAGTGAAAAAACTGGGCAAGAGAGGTTCCTTAACGAGAAACAAAAAGGGCAGCTAGGGGAGTTGCTGGATACAAGGGGGTACTTACCTCTTTTTTTCTTCTTTCTCCTTTTGGAGTTGGGGTCTTCCTCTAAACTCCCGAAATGCGGGAAGACCTTTGAAGAGACAGTCAAAGGGGATTCCTCTTCAATTCAAGAACAATATATGAGAGACCTTCATTGGCCTACTCTATCTCAACCTTCACAACGAAAATTGTGCCCAGCTAGATCTACTTATGCCTCCCTGGCCAAAATCACCTACCTCGAAATGTTGAAGGGAGGGAAACCCAAATTCCTAAACCCTTACAACTTTTAAAACCCCAAACGCCTTCATTCGTGATTGAGCTGACATATGATAAAGGGTTTTCTATCCATTTCGAGAAAAGTACTCATTACTTCAAAAATGTAGGTTGTTTATGGATTGGTAGAAGGTTAGTTAGAATTATTTATTGTCATTGTAAAATTGGTATAGGTGCTACTTGTTAAATTTTTGTGAAAGTTTTAAATGTAAGATAAAATAAGATATATCATAAAATATAATATATTTTTTTTGACTTATTAGATAATCATGGTCCGATGAGCCGAATTCTTCATGTATGGGACAAACATGGGAGCTGCCAGTCAAAGATGAATTACAAGCAATATTTTCAATTTGCAATGAATTAAAGTTGTTCAGGAAGCTTAAGCTTGAACAGAGGATTGAAACTGTTATTAAAGCCTTGAACGCAGTTCAAAGAGAGCGGTTTGGTGTTTCATCTCTAAGGTAGATGGCCAACGATTTTATACTGAGTTAGTTAAATTGATAAGGGTGAGACCTAGGTTCTTTATGTAATTGGCAAAAGGTTAGTTAAAATTATTTAAAGAGTCAACAACGGTAGTGTTACCACTTATGTTTGGCTAGATTTGCATTATGTTACGATGTTATGAAATTGTAGGCTCCCTGTGTTGTACTGACTATATTTGGTTTATAAGGTGAGTGGTAAGTTTCTTATAGCAATTGGTTATGATCTCTATATTAGACTACTGATGTTTATGAATATTTCAGTGGGCACAATGGCTTCAAAATAGTAATTTTGTTACTAGTGATGCTTATGAATATTTCAGTGGGCAAAATCAACTTTGTTACTGGAGTAGCAGTGTATGGTATATAGGATTCTTCTTAATTAGTTACTCCAAGACAATTTGATCTTCATAAAAGAGGTTACTTGCTTGTTAATAGATGCTTACTCTGTGAACATGATTCTGAAAGTGTAAATTACTTGTTCTTGTACTGCTCTTTCTCAAGACATGTATGGAGTGAAATTGAGTCATGGATTGGTGCTACTAGAAGTATTTATCCTATGAAAGTTGTGCTTCGATGGCTATATGATTTTAGCAAGGGTAAGCAGTGGACAACGAAAGTAAGTAGACTTGCTTTAACTGCAGTAATGCAATCACTGTGGCTATATCGATGTACAATATAAGTGTCAAATTATTTGTTATAAGCTTTATTTATTATTTATTCTTAAAAATATTTAATCTACTATATTCAAATGTTTTTAACTTTCTAAAACTTAAAAGTGCATTACTTTGTTAAAGGAGCTTTTGCGTAGTTGTCGTACGAAATACTTTCTACACTAAATCGATAATACACGATATTAAAGAAATAATAACTTTAACATTTTCAAACTTTGTTGTTAAAGTTAAAGTTTAATTTTCAAAATTGTTTTTATTACAGTGACTAAGAGGTTTTCATAGTGGTTTTTTGTGGGCCATTTTGAAAACAACCTCTTTCAGGGTAAAACTGCGTACATCATACCTTCTCAATACCGCATCTAAGGCCATGCCTGAACTGAGAGTAATGATTAAGAGGGTAATATGATGAATTTAAATATGGGAAGAGATGGACCACCTAATCTTTTCAGACTTAGCTGGTAATTGTGGCAGTAACCAATTCAACTTTAAGTTTCACTGAGCACCAGATGATCACTAAGAAAGCACCCTAGAAGGACAGACAACATCAAAATTTTTATCGGGCCAACTCCTAAAGCTTAAATGTAGTCAAGGTCATCTAGACTACCTTATGGACACCTTTATTGGTTCAGAGTAACCAGTTAAGAACTGGAGAAGCCAACGCAAGCACAGAAGGTTGATAAATGCATGTATTTTCTTAAAGTTCAACATGGTAATATATCCATATAGTGCTATTTTCTCACTTTCTTTTCCATGTCACGAAAGAAAAAACAGAGCAGACCAGAATCAGTCACATGAATTCTACATCGGAGGCATGACATGTCATAGCTTAACTGCAGAAGGGAGCGCGTGCAGGGAACATTGCGCTCTTCACGTAGTTTTCTTCACAAATTCAGGTGGTAAAGAAGCTCCTTATCTCAGATATAGTTATAGCCTTTGAGGAGGAGGGGAGTACAGACATTCAGCCTTATCAGGTGCAACCATGTAAGTCCTAAGGCTCTAAGTCAGAAAGCTGTTTTACAAGAGTCTTTATAACCACTTTAAGATAACCTTAATGTACTCCTCCGTCCCGAAATCTTTTTTCCTAGTTTCTTTTTTCAATGGTTGTCCCAAAATGTTCTCCCTAATTCCGTTTTGGAAACATTTCATGTGCGAACTTACTACGAGTAATAGCCATAACGAAATTCTTCCCTTGCATCAAATACAATCAAATGACCACTATGTTGAGAAATTATTGTTAGCTTTCTTTCTTTCTTTCTTTCTTTCGCCCTCACATAAATTACTTACGTACCTAATAAAGGTTTCGTCTCTGAACACTAATTTAATAACACAAGCAAAACAGAAACAAAACCTCGGAAATCGTGCGGCGGTATTCATCGGAATCCTTATGAAACCCACGTAACGCGTACTTGTATTCAACAACAGTGGAACCAATCTGCAATGTCAAAACAAAAAAGAGAAAGTAGAGAGTCATTATTGATTGAAAAAAGGAAATGGAGAAGAGAGAGAGAGGGGGGAAAGGGTGTGGTACCGTGAAGAGGGTGTAGAGGAGCAAGAGAGAGCAGTGAAAGACGCCTTGACTGGGTTATCGGGAATCGTGAGTGCCGCGGCGGCAGTGGTGGTGGTAGTGAGGATGAGGAGAGAGAGCTTGGCGGGAGACTTGAATATATACCGCTGCTCTCTACATAATCGCATTTGTGATTGTGTGTAAGTGTGACGTGTCTAAGCGGTGACTACCGGGAACTAACAATTAAATAACAAAGAGACAATTACGGTGCCAACTTGAATATACCGCAATGCACCTTCTTTTTCTTTTACCAATATACCCTTACATAAACTAAGTTGGTTCATCACTTCGTGCCCTTAAACAAGTGGTTTGGGTTCCAAATCACAACTCTTATCAATGAAAAAACTCATCAATCCTCCCACCGCTTACTAAGAAATCAAATTATACTTTTACATAATTATGCCCGTATTTCCATAAGTTCATAACCAGCCATAATAACTAAAGTTGGCCATGACTTCATTCGGTTCGATTTCGACACGGTTCGTCACGAATTTGACTTTAGATATGCAAAAACCTTAATCCAATTGTTTATAGCGATTCGATTACGATTCGACTTGGCCAAATAACTTGGGAAAACCGCAACCCGAGCGAAATAGGATGATTCGACTTCGATGTAACACCCCGATGGGTACCCTGGATAAAACATAATAAATAATGCAATATAATAGTAGGAATGAATATAAATATAGTAGAGCCTTCGAGCTTCTACCCCAAAGATCCTAACAGGTGTTACTGCAACATAAGTCTATTCATATAATCCCTATAGAATCACATGACTAGAGATATGCTAAGCAGGTTGTAGAAATAAATAGTAACAATAACACAGTTCTAAAAATCCCAAATAACTATAATGTGGTCTAGACAACTATTACAAATACTTGTGATCAATAGTCGTCCTTCCAGAACTCTCATACTTGTGAATAATACCTGTAAAAATATAAACAACAACGGGGTGAGTTTTACAACTCAGTAACCCATATTAACTATACCCTACCACAAGCACACACCTATCGGTCCTTCTACAAGCATGCG